>JBBPBR010001713.1:73912-88978 GCA_037974775.1 Cicer pinnatifidum
GGTCATTTTCGTCCTCCCTAGGCTTATTCTTGTCCAACTACGGTTTTTAACCAATCTTGTGCATCCAACAGGTGTGTTTGTGTCATTGGATGATCAATTAGGTCATTTTCGTCCTCCCTAGGCATATTCTTGTCCAATTAGGGTTTTAACCAATCTTGTGCATCCAATAGGTGTGTTTGTGTCATTGGATGATCAATTAGGTCATTTTCGTCCTCCCTAGGCTTATTCTTGTCCAATTAGGGTTTTTAACCAATCTTGTGCATCCAATAAGTTCATTTGTGTCATTGGATGATCAATTAGGTCATTTTCGTCCTCCCTAGGCTTATTTTTGTCCAACTAGGGTTTTAAACCAATCTTGTGCCTCCAATAGGTGTGTTTGTGTCATTGGATGATCAATTAGGTTATTTTCGTCCTCCCTAGGCTTATTCTTGTCCAATTAGGGTTTTTAACCAATCTTGTGCATCCAATAAGTTGAGTTGTGTCATTGGATTAACATTTAGGTCACTTTCGTTCTCCCTAGGCTTATTCTTGTCCAATTAGGGTTTTTAACCAATCTTGTGCATCCAATAAGTTCATTTGTGTTATTGGATTAACATTTAGGTCATATTCGTCCTCCCTAGGCATATTCTTGTCCAATTAGGGTTTTTAACCAATCTTGTGCATCCAATAGGTGTGTTTGTGTCATTGGATGATCAATTAGGTCATTTTCGTCCTCCCTAGGCATATTCTTGTCCAATTAGGGTTTTTAACCAATCTTGTGCATCCAATAGGTGTGTTTGTGTCATTGGATGATCAATTAGGTCATTTTCGTCCTCCCTAGGATTATTCTTGTCCAATTTGGGTTTTTAACCAATCTTGTGCATCCAATAAGTTCATTTGTGTCATTGGATGATCAATTAGGTCATTTTCGTCCTCCCTAGGCATGTTCTTGTCCAACTAGGGTTTTTAACCAATCTTGTGCATCCAATAGGTGTGTTTGTGTCATTGGATGATCAGATAGGTCATTCTCGTCCTCCCTAGGTTTATTCTTGTCCAATTAGGGTTTTTAACCAATCTTGTGCATCCAATAAGTTGAGTTGTGTCATTGGATGATCAATTAGGTCATTTTCGTCCACCCTAGGCTTACTGTTGTCCAATTAGGGTTTTTAACCAATCTTGTGCATCCAATAAGTTCATTAGTGTCATTGGATGATCAATTAGGTCATTTTCGTCCTCCCTAGGCATGTTCTTGTCCAACTAGGGTTTTTAACCAATCTTGTGCATCCAATAGGTGTGTTTGTGTCATTGGATGAACAATTAGGTCATTTTCGTCCTCCATAGGCTTATTCTTGTCCAATTAGGGTTTTTAACCAATCTTGTGCATCCAATAAGTTGAGTTGTGTCATTGGATTAACATTTAGGTCATTTTCGTTCTCCATAGGCTTATTCTTGTCCAATTAGGGTTTTTAACCAATCTTGTGCATCCAATAAGTTCATTTGTGTCATTGAATTAACATTTAGGTCATATCCGTCGTCCCTAGGCATATTCTTGTCCAATTTGGGTTTTTAACCAATCTTGTGCATCCAATAGGTGTGTTTGTGTCATTGGATGATCAATTAGGTCATTTTCGTCCTCCCTAGGCTTATTCTTGTCCAATTAGGGTTTTTAACCAATCTTGTGCATCCAATAAGTTCATTTGTGTCACTGGATTAACATTTAGGTCATATTCGTCCTCCCTAGGCATATTCTTGTCCAATTAGGGTTTTTAACCAATCTTGTGCATCCAATAGGTGTGTTTGTGTCATTGGATGATCAATTAGGTCATTTTCGTCCTCCATAGGCTTATTCTTGTCCAATTAGGGTTTTAACCAATCTTGTGCATCCAATAAGTTTGTTTGTGTCATTGAATTAATATTTAGGTCATTTTGGTCCTTCCTAGGCATATTCTTGTCCAATTAGGGTTTTTAGCCAATCTTGTGAATTCAATAGGTGTGTTTGTGTCATTGGATGATCAATTAGGTCATTTTCGTCCTCCCTAGGCATATTCTTGTCCAATTAGGGTTTTTAACCAATCTTGTGCATCCAATAGGTGTGTTTGTGTCATTGGATGATCAATTAGGTCATTTTCGTCCTCCCTAGGCTTATTCTTGTCCAATTAGGGTTTTTAACCAATCTTGTGCATCCAATAAGTTGAGTTGTGTCATTGGATTAACATTTAGGTCATTTTCATTCTCCCTAGGCTTATTCTGGTTCAATTAGGTTTTTAACCAATCTTGTGCATCCAATAAGTTCATTTGTGTCATTGGATTCACATTTAGGTCATTTTCGTCCTCCCTAGGCATATTCTTGTCCAATTAGGGTTTTTAACCAATCTTGTGCATCCAATAGGTGTGTTTATCTCATTGGATGATCAATTAGGTCACTTTGATCCTCCCTAGGCATATTCTTGTCCAATTAGGGTTTTTAACCAATCTTGTGCATCCAATAGGTGTGTTTGTGTCCTTAGATGATCAATTAGGTCATTTTCGTCCTCCATAGGCTTATTCTTGTCCAATTAGGGTTTTTATCCAATCTTGTGCATCCAATAAGTTTGTTTGTGTCATTGAATTAATATTTAGGTCCTTTTGGTCCTCCCTAGGCATATTCTTGTCCAATTAGGGTTTTTAACCAATCTTGTGAATTCAATAGGTGTGTTTGTGTCATTGGATGATCAATTAGGTCATTTTCGTCCTCCCTAGGCATATTCTTGTCCAATTAGGGTTTTTAACCAATCTTGTGCATCCAATAGGTGTGTTTATCTCATTGGATGATTAATTAGGTCACTTTGATCCTCCCTAGGCATATTCTTGTCCAATTAGGGTTTTTAACCAATCTTGTGCATCCAATAGGTGTGTTTGTGTCATTGGATGATCAATTAGGTCATTTTCGTCCTCCATAGGCTTATTCTTGTCCAATTAGGGTTTTTAACCAATCTTGTGCATCCAATAAGTTTGTTTTTGTCATTGAATTAATATTTAGGTCATTTTCGTCCTCCCTAGACATATTCTTGTCCAATTAGGGTTTTTAACCAATCTTGTGCATCCAATAGGTGTGTTTGTGTCATTGGATGATCAATTAGGTCATTTTCGTCCTCCCTAGGCTTATTCTTGTCCAATTAGGGTTTTTAACCAATCTTGTGCATCCAATAGGTGTGTTTGTGTCATTGGATGATCAATTAGGTCATTTTCGTCCTCCCTAGGCTTATTCTGGTCGAATTAGGGTTTCTAACCAATCTTGTGCATCCAATAAGTTGAGTTGTGTCATTGGATTAACATTTAGGTCATTTTCGTCCTCCCTAGGCTTATTCTTGTCCAATTAGGGTTTTTAACCAATCTTGTGCATCCAATAGGTGTGTTTGTGTCATTGGATGATCAATTAGGTCATTTTCGTCCTCCCTAGGCTTATTCTTGTCGAATTAGGGTTTTTAACCAATCTTGTGCATCCAATAAGTTCATTTGTGTTATTGGATTAACATTTAGGTCATATTCGTCCTCCCTAGGCATATTCTTGTCCAATTAGGGTTTTTAACCAAACTTTTGCATCCAATAGGTGTGTTTGTGTCATTCAATGATCAATTAGGTCATTTTCGTCCTCCCTAGGCATATTCTTGTCCAATTAGGGTTTTTAACCAATCTTGTGCATCCAATAGGTGTGTTTGTGTCATTGGATGATCAATTAGGTCATTTTCGTCCTCCCTAGGCTTATTCTTGTCCAATTAGGGTTGTTATCCAATCTTGTGCATCCAATAGGTGTGTTTGTGTCATTGGATGATCAATTAGGTCATTTTCGTCCTCCCTAGGCTTATTCTTGTCCAATTAGGGTTTTTAACCAATCTTGTGCATCCAATAGGTGTGTTTGTGTCATTGGATGATCAATTAGGTCATTTTCGTCCTCCCTAGGCTTATTCTTGTCCAATTAGGGTTTTTAACCAATCTTGTGCATCCAATAGGTGTGTTTGTGTCATTGGATGATCAATTAGGTCATTTTCGTCCTCCCTAGGCTTATTCTTGTCCAATTAGGGTTTTTAACCAATCTTGTGCATCCAATAGGTGTGTTTGTGTCATTGGATGATCAATTAGGTCATTTTCGTCCTTTCTATGCTTATTTTTGTCCAATTAGGGTTTTTAAGCAATCTTGTGCATCCAATAAGTTCATTTGTGTCATTGGATGATCAATTAGGTCATTTTCGTCCTCCCTAGGCATATTCTTGTCCAACTAGGGTTTCTAACCAATCTTGTGCTTCCAATAGATGTGTTTGTGTCATTGGATGATCAATTAGGTCATTTTCGTCCTCCCTAGGCTTATTCTTGTCCAATTAGGGTTTTTAACCAATCTTGTGCATCCAATAGGTGTGTTTGTGTCATTGGATGATCAATTAGGTCATTTTCGTCCTCCCTAGGCTTATTCTTGTCCAATTAGGGTTTTTAACCAATCTTGTGCATCCAATAGGTGTGTTTGTGTCATTGGATGATCAATTAGGTCATTTTCGTCCTCCCTAGGCTTATTCTTGTCCAATTAGGGTTTTTAACCAATCTTGTGCATCCAATAAGTTCATTTGTGTCATTGGATGATCAATTAGGTCATTTTCGTCCTTCCTAGGCATATTCTTGATCAACTAGGGTTTTAAACCAATCTTGTGCATCCAATAGGTGTGTTTGTGTCATTGGATGATCAATTAGGTCATTTTCGTCCTCCCTAGGCTTATTCTTGTCCAATTAGGGTTTTTAACCAATCTTGTGCATCCAATAGGTGTGTTTGTGTCATTGGATGATCAATTAGGTCATTTTCGTCCTCCCTAGGCTTATTCTTGTCCAATTAGGGTTTTTAACCAATCTTGTGCATCCAATAGGTGTGTTTGTGTCATTGGATGATCAATTAGGTCATTTTCGTCCTCCCTAGGCTTATTCTTGTCCAATTAGGGTTTTTAACCAATCTTGTGCATCCAATAAGTTGAGTTGTTTCATTGGATTAACATTTAGGTCATTTTCGTCCTCCCTAGGCTTATTCTTGTCCAATTAGGGGTTTTAAGCAATCTTGTGCATCCAATAAGGTCATTTGTGTCATTGGATTTACATTTAGGTCATTTTCGTCCTCCCTAGGCATTTTCTTGTCCAATTAGGGTTTTTAACCAATCTTGTGCATCCAATAGGTGTGTTTGTGTCATTGGATGATCAATTAGGTTATTTTCGTCATCCCAAGGCTTATTCTTGTCCAATTAGGGTTTTTAACCAATCTTGTGCATCCAATAACTTTGTTTGTGTCATCGAATTAATATTTAGGTCATTTTCGTCCTCCTTAGGCATATTCTTGTCGAATTAGGGTTTTTAACCAATCTTGTGCATCCAATAGGTGTGTTTGTGTCATTGGATGATCAATTAGGTCATTTTCGTCCTCCCTAGGCTTATTCTCTTCCAATTAGGGTTTTTAACCAATCTTGTGCATCCAATAACTTTGTTTGTGTCATTGAATTAATATTTAGGTCATTTTCGTCCTCCCTAGGCTTATTCTTGACCAACTAGGGTTTTTAACCAATCTTGTGCATCCAATAGGTGTGTTTGTGTCATTGGATGATCAATTAGGTCATTTTCGTCCTCCCTAGGCTTATTCTTGTCCAATTAGGGTTTTTAACCAATCTTGTGCATCCAATAGGTGTGTTTGTGTCATTGGATGATCAATTAGGTCATTTTCGTCCTCCCTAGGCATATTCTTGTCCAACTAGGGTTTTTAACTAATCTTGTGCATCCAATAGGTGTGTTTGTGTAATTGGATGATAAATTAAGTCATTTTCGTCCTCCCTAGGCTTATTCTTGTCCAATTAGGGTTTTAAACCAATCTTGTGCATCCAATTGGTGTGTTTGTGTCGTTGGATGATCAATTAGGTCATTTTCTTCCTCCCTAGGCTTATTCTTGTCCAATTAGGGTTTTTAACCAATCTTGTGCATCCAATAGGTGTGTTTGTGTCATTGGATGATCAATTAGGTCATTTTCGTCTTCCCTAGGCTTATTCTTGTCCAATTAGGGTTTTTAATCAATCTTGTGCATCCAATAACTTTGTTTGTGTCATTGAATTAATATTTAGGTCATTTTCGTCCTCCCTAGGCATATTCTTGTCCAATTAGGGTTTTTAACCAATCTAGTGCATCCAATAGGTGTGTTTGTGTCATTGGATGATCAATTAGGTCATTTTCGTCCTCCCTAGGCTTATTCTTGTCCAATTAGGGTTTTTTACCAATCTTGTGCATCCAATAAGTTCATTTGTGTCATTGGATTAACATTTCGGTCATATCTGTCCCCCCTAGGCATATTCTTGTCCAATTAGGGTTTTTAACCAATCTTGTGCATCCAATAGGTGTGTTTGTGTCATTGGATGATCAATTAGGTCATTTTCGTTCTCCCTAGGCATATTATTGTCCAATTAGGATTTTTAACCAATCTTGTGCATCAAATAGGTGTGTTTGTGTCATTGGTTGATCAATTAGGTCATTTTCGTCCTTTCTATGCTTATTCTTGTCCAATTAGGGTTTTTAACCAATCTTGTGCATCCAATAAGTTCATTTGTGTCATTGGATGCTCAATTAGGTCATTTTCGTCCTCCCTAGGCATATTCTTGTCCAACTAGGGTTTTTAACCAATCTTGTGCTTCCAATAGGTGTGTTTGTGTCATTGGATGATCAATTAGGTCATTTTCGTCCTCACTAGGCTTATTCTTGTCCAATTAGGGTTTTTAACCAATCTTGTGCATCCAATAGGTGTGTTTGTGTCATTGGATGATCAATTAGGTCATTTTCGTCCTCCCTAGGCTTATTCTTGAGCAATTAGGGTTTTTAACCAATCTTGTGCATCCAACAAGTTCATTTGTGTAATTGGATGATCAATTAGGTCATTTTCGTCCTCCCTATGCATATTCTTGTCCAACTAGGGTTTTAAACCAATCTTGTGCATCCAATAGGTGTGTTTGTGTCATTGGATGATCAATTTGGTCATTTTCGTCCTCCCTAGGCTTATTCTTGACCAATTAGGGTTTTTAACCAATCTTGTGCATCCAATAGGTGTGTTTGTGTCATTGGATGATCAATTAGGTCATTTTCGTCCTCCCTAGGCTTATTCTTGTCCAATTAGGGTTTTTAACCAATCTTGTGCATCCAATAAGTTGAGTTGTGTCATTGGATTAAGATTTAGGTCATTTTCGTTCTCCCTAGGCTTATTGTTGTCCAATTAGGGTTTTTAACCAATCTTTTGCATCCAATAAGTTCATTTGTGTTATTGGATTAACATTTAGGTCATATTCGTCCTCCCTAGGCATATTCTTGTCCAATTAGGGTTTTTAACCAATCTTGTGCATCCAATAGGTGTGTTTGTGTCATTGGATGATCAATTAGGTCATTTTCGTCCTCCCTAGGCATATTCTTGTCCAATTAGGGTTTTTAACCAATCTTGTGCATCCAATAGGTGTGTTTGTGTCATTGGATGATCAATTAGGTCATTTTCGTCCTCCCTAGGCTTATTCTTGTCCAATTAGGGTTTTTAACCAATCTTGTGCATCCAATAAGTTCATTAGTGTCATTGGATGATCAATTAGGTCATTTTCGTCCTCCCTAGGCATATTATTATCCAATTAGGGTTTTTAACCAATCTTGTGCATCCAATAAGTTTGTTTGTGTCATTGAATTAATATTTAGGTCATTTTCGTCCTCCCTAGGCATATTCTTGTCCAATTAGGGTTTTTAACCAATCTTGTGCATCCAATAGGTGTGTTTGTGTCATTGGATGATCAATTAGGTCATTTTCGTCCTCCCTAGGCATATTCTTGTCCAATTAGGGTTTTTAACCAATCTTGTGCATCCAATAGGTGTGTTTGTGTCATTGGATGATCAATTAGGTCATTTTCGTCCTCCCTAGGCATATTCTTGTCCAATTAGGGTTTTTAACCAAGCTTGTGCATCCAATAGGTGTGTTTGTGTCATGGGATGATCAATTAGGTCATTTTCGTCCTCCCTAGGCTTATTCTTGTCCAATTAGGGTTTTTAACCAATCTTGTGCATCCTATAGGTGTGGTTGTGTCATTGGATGATCAATTAGGTCATTTTCGTCCTCCCTAGGCTTATTCTTGTCCAACTAGGGTTTTTAACCAATCTTGTGCATCCAATAAGTTTGTTTGTGTCATTGAATTAATATTTAGGTGATTTTCGTCCTCCCTAGGCATATTCTTGTCCAATTAGGGTTTTTAACCAATCTTGTGCATCCAATAGGTGTGTTTGTGTCATTGGATGATCAATTAGGTCATTTTCGTCCTCCCTAGGCATATTCTTGTCCAATTAGGATTTTTAACCAATCTTGTGCATCCAATTGGTGTGTTTGTGTCATTGGATGATCAATTAGGTCATTTTCGTCCTCCTTAGCCATATTATTGTCCAATTAGGGTTTTTAACCAATCTTGTGCATCCAATAGGTGTGTTTGTGTCATTGGATGATCAATTAGGTCATTTTCGTCCTCCTTAGACATATTCTTGTCCAATTAGGGTTTTTAACGAATCTTGTGTATCCAATTGGTGTGTTTGTGTCATTGGATGATCAATTAGGTCATTTTCGTCCTCCCTAGGCTTATTCTTGTCCAATTAGGGTTTTTAACCAATCTTGTGCATCCAATAAGTTGAGTTGTGTCATTGGATTAACATTTAGGTCATTTGTGTTCTCCCTAGGCATATTCTTGTCCAATTAGGGTTTTTAACCAATCTTGTGCATCCAATAGGTGTGTTTGTGTCATTGGATGATCAATTAGGTCATTTTCGTCCTCCCTAGGCTTATTCTTGTCCAATTAGGGTTTTTAACCAATCTTGTGCATCCAATAAGTTCATTTGTGTCATTGGATGAAAAATTAGGTCATTTTCGTCCTCCCTTGGCATATTCTTCTCCAACTAGGGTTTTAAACCAATCTTGTGCATCCAATAGGTGTGTTTGTGTCATTGGATGATCAATTAGGTCATTTTCGTCCTCCCTAGGCTTATTCTTGTCCAATTAGGGTTTTTAACCAAACTTGTGCATCCAATAGGTGTGTTTGTGTCATTGGATGATCAATTAGGTTATTTTCGTCCTCCCTAGGCTTATTCTTGTCCAATTAGGGTTTTTAACCAATCTTGTGCATCCAATAAGTTGAGTTGTGTCATTGGATTAACATTCAGGTCATTTTCGTTCTCCCTAGGCTTATTCTTGTCCAATTAGGGTTTTTAACCAATCTTGTGCATCCAATAAGTTCATTTGTGTTATTGGATTAACATTTAGGTCATATTCGTCCTCCCTAGGCATATTCTTGTCCAATTAGGGTTTTTAACCAATCTTGTGCATCCAATAGGTGTGTTTGTGTCATTGGATGATCAATTAGGTCATTTTCGTCCTCCCTAGGCATATTCTTGTCCAGTTAGGGTTTTTAACCAAACTTGTGCATCCAATAGGTGTGTTTGTGTCATTGGATGATCAATTAGGTCATTTTCGTCCTCCCTAGGCATGTTCTTGTCCAACTAGGGTTTTTAACCAATCTTGTGCATCCAATAGGTGTGTTTGTGTCATTGGATGATCAATTAGGTCATTTTCGTCCTCCCTAGGCTTATTCTTGTCCAATTAGGGTTTTTAACCAATCTTGTGCATCCAATAAGTTTGTTTGTGTCATTGAATTAATATTTAGGTCATTTTCGTCCTCCCAAGGCATATCCTTCTCGAATTAGGGTTTTTAACCAATCTTGTGCATCCAATAGGTGTGTTTGTGTCATTGGATGATCAATTAGGTCATTTTCGTCCTCCCTAGGCTTATTCTTGTCCAATTATGGTTTTTAACCAATCTTGTGCATCCAATAGGTGTGTTTGTGTCATTGGATGATCAATTAGATTATTTTCGTCCTCCCTAGGCATATTCTTGTCCAATTACGGTTTTTAACCAATCTTGTGCATCCAATAGGTGTGTTTGTGTCATTGGATGATGAATTAGGTCATTTTCGTCCTCCATAGGCTTATTCTTGTCCAATTAGGGTTTTTAACCAATCTTGTGCATCCAATAGCTGTGTTTGTGTCGTTGGATGATCAATTAGGTCATTTTCGTCCTTCCTAGGCTTATTCTTGTCCAATTAGGGTTTTTAAGCAATCTTGTACATCCAATAAGTTCATTTGTGTCATTGGATTAACATTTAGGTCATTTTCGTCCTCCCTAGGCATATTCTTGTCCAATTAGGGTTTTTAACCAATCTTGTGCATCCAATAGGTGTGTTTGTGTCATTGGATGATCAATTAGGTCATTTTCGTCCTCCCTAGGCTTATTCTTGTCCAATTAGGGTTTTTAACCAATCTTGTGCATCCAATAAGTTCATTTGTGTCATTGGATGATCAATTAGGTCATTTTCATCCCCCCTAGGCTTATTCTTGTCCAACTAGGGTTTTTAACCAAAGATGTGCATCCAATAGGTGTGTTTGTGTCATTGGATGATCAATTAGGTCATTTTCGTCCTCCCTAGGCTTATTCTTGTCCAATTAAGGTTTTTAACCAATCTTGTGCATCTAATAAGTTGAGTTGTGTCATTGGATTAACATTTAGGTCATTTTCGTTCTCCCTAGGCTTATTCTTGTCCAATTAGGGTTTTTAATCAATCTTGTGCATCCAATAAGTTCATTTGTGTCATTGGATTAACATTTAGGTCATATTCGTCCTCCCTAGGCGTATTCTTGTCCAATTAGGGTTTTTAACCAATCTTGTGCATCCAATAGGTGTGTTTGTGTCATTGGATGATCAATTAGGTCATTTTCATCCTCCCTAGGCATATTCTTGTCCAGTTAGGGTTTTTAACCAATCTTGTGCATCCAATAGGTGTGTTTGTGTCATTGGATGATCAATTAGGTCATTTTCGTCCTCCCTAGGCATATTCTTGTCCAATTAGGGTTTTTTACCAATCTTGTGCATCCAATAGGTGTGTTTGTGTCATTGGATGATCAATTAGGTCATTTTCGTCCTCCTTAGGCTTATTCTTGTCCAATTAGGGTTTTTAACCAATCTTGTGCATCCAATAAGTTCATTTGTGTCATTGGATTAACATTTAGGTCATATTTGTCATCCCTAGGCGCATATTCTTGTCCAACTAGGGTTTTTAACCAATCTTGTGCATCCAATAGGTGTGTTTGTGTCATTGGATGATCAATTAGGTCATTTTCATTCTCCCTAGGCTTATTCTTGTCCAATTAGGGTTTTTAACCAATCTGGTGCATCCAATAAGTTCATTTGTGTTATTGGATTAACATTTAGGTCATATTCGTCCTCCATAGGCATATTCTTGTCCAATTAGGGTTTTTAACCAATCTTGTGCATCCAATAGGTGTGTTTGTGTCATTGGATGATCAATTAGGTCATTTTCGTCCTCCCTAGGCATATTCTTGTCCAATTAGGTTTTTAACCAATCTTGTGCATCCAATAGGTGTATTTGTGTCATTGGATGATCAATTAGGTCATTTTCGTCCTCCCTAGGCTTACTCTTGTCCAATTAGGGTTTTTAACCAATCTTGTGCATCCAATAAGTTCATTTGTGTCATTGGATTAACATTTAGGTCATATCCGTCCTCCCTAGGCATATTCTTGTCCAATTAGGGTTTTTAACCAATCTTGTGCATCCAATAGGTGTGTTTGTGTCATTGGATGATCAATTAGGTCATTTTCGTTCTCCCTAGGCCTATTCTTGTCCAATTAGGGTTTTTAACCAATCTTGTGCATCCAATAAGTTCATTTGTGTTATTGGATTAACATTTAGGTCATATTCGTCCTCCCTAGGCATATTCTTGTCCAATTAGGGTTTTTAACCAATCTTGTGCATACAATAGGTGTGTTTGTGTCATTGGATGATCAATTAGGTCATTTTCGTCCTCCCTAGGCTTATTCTTGTCCAATTAGGGTTTTTAACCAATCTTGTGCATCCAATAAGTTCATTTGTGTCATTGGATTAACATTTAGGTCATATCCGTCCTCCCTAGGCATATTCTTGTCCAATTAGGGTTTTTAACCAATCTTGTGCTTCCAATAAGTGTGTTTGTGTCAGTGGATGATCAATTACGTCATTTTCGTTCTCCCTAGGCTTATTCTTGTCCAATTAGGGTTTTTAACCAATCTTGTGCATCCAATAAGTTCATTTGTGTTATTGGATTAACATTTAGGTCATATTCGTCCTCCCTAGGCATATTCTTGTCCAATTAGGGTTTTTAACCAATCTTGTGCACCCAATAGGTGTGTTTGTGTCACTGGATGATCAATTAGGTCATTTTCGTCCTCCCTAGGCATATTCTTGTCCAATTAGGGTTTTTAACCAATCTTGTGCATCCAATAGGTGTGTTTGTGTCATTGGATGATCAATTAGGTCATTTTTGTCCTCCCGAGGCTTATTCTTGTCCAATTAGGGTTTTTAACCAATCTTGTGCATCCAATAAGTTCATTAGTGTCATTGGATGATCAATTAGGTCATTTTCGTCCTCCCTAGGCTTATTCTTGTCCAATTAGGGTTTTTAACCAATCTTGTGCTTCCAATAAGTTGAGTTATGTCTTTGGATTAACATTTAGGTCATTTTCATTCTCCCTAGGCTTATTCTTGTCCAATTAGGGTTTTTAACCAATCTTGTGCATCCAATAGGTGTGTTTGTGTCATTGGATGATCAATTAGGTCATTTTCGTCCTCCCTAGGCTTATTCTTGTCCAATTAGGGTTTTTAACCAATCTTGTGCATCCAAAAAGTTCATTTGTGTCATTGGATTACCATTTAGGTCATTTTCGTCCTCCCTAGGCATATTCTTGTCCAATTAGGGTTTTTAACCAATCTTGTGCTTCCAATAGGTGCGTTTGTGTCATTGGATGATCAATTAGGTCATTTTCGTCCTCCCTAGGCATATTCTTATCCAATTAGGGTTTTTAACCAATCTTGTGCATCCAATAGGTGTGTTTGTGTCATTGGATGATCAATTAGGTCATTTTCGTCCTCCCTAGGCTTATTCTTGCCCAATTAGGTTTTTCAACCAATCTTGTGCATCCAATAAGTTGAGTTGTGTCATTGGATTAGCATTTAGGTCATTTTCGTCCTCCCTTGGCTTATTCTTGTCCAATAAGGGTTTTTAACCAATCTTGTGCATCCAATAGGTGTGTTTGTGTCATTGGATGATCAATTAGGTTATTTTCGTCCTCCCTAGGCTTATTCTTGTCCAATTAGGGTTTTTAACCAATCTTGTGCATCCAATAAGTTGAGTTGTGTCATTGGATTAACATTTAAGTCATTTTCGTTCTCCCTAGGCTTATTCTTGTCCAATTAGGTTTTTTAACCAATCTTGTGCATCCAATAAGTTCATTTGTGTAATTGGATTAACATTTAGGTCATATTCGTCCTCCCTAGGCATATTCTTGTCCAATTAGGATTTTTAACCAATCTTGTGCATCCAATAGGTGTGTTTATGTCCTTGGATGATCAATTAGATCATTTTCGTCCTCCCTAGGCATATTCTTGTCCAATTAGGGTTTTTAACCAATCTTGTGCATCCAATAGGTGTGTTTGTGTCATTGGATGATCAATTAGGTCATTTTCGTCCTCCCTAGGCTTATTCTTGTCCAATTAGGGTTTTTAACCAATCTTGTGCATCCAATAAGTTGAGTTGTGTCATTGGATTAACATTTAGGTCATTTTCGTTCTCCCCAGGCTTATTCTTGTCCAATTAGGGTTTTTAACCAATCTTTGGGCATCCAATAAGTTCATTTGTGTTATTGGATTAACATTTAGGTCATATTCGTCCTCCCTAGGCATATTCTTGTCCAATTAGGGTTTTTAACCAATCTTGTGCATCCAATAGGTGTGTTTGTGTCATTGGATGATCAATTAGGTCATTTTCGTCCTCCCTAGGCATATTCTTGTCCAATTAGGGTTTTTAACCAATCTTGTGCATCCAATAGGTGTGTTTGTGTCATTGGATGATCAATTAGGTCATTTTCGTCCTCCCTAGGCATATTCTTGTCCAATTAGGTTTTTTAACCAATCTTGTGCATCCAATAGGTGTGTTTGTGTCATAGGATGATCAATTAGGTCATTTTCGTCCTCCCTAGGCTTATTCTTGTCCAATTAGGGTTTTTAACCAATCTTGTGCATCCAATAGGTGTGTTTGTGTCATAGGATGATCAATTAGGTCATTTTCGTCCTCCCTAGGCTTATTCTTGTCCAATTAGGGTTTTTAACCAATCTTGTGCATCCAATAAGTTCATTTGTGTCATTGGATTAACATTTAGGTCATATCCGTCCTCCCTAGGCATATTCTTGTCCAATTAGGGTTTTTAACGAATCTTGTGCATCCAATAGGTGTGTTTGTGTCATGGGATGATCAATTAGGTCATTTTCGTCCTCCCTAGGCTTATTCTTGTCCAATTAGGGTTTTTAACCAATCTTGTGCATCCAATAAGTTCATTTGTGTCATTGGATTAACATTTAGGTCATATCCGTCCTCCCTAGGCATATTCTTGTCCAACTAGGGTTTTTAACCAATCTTGTGCATCCAATAGGTGTGTTTGTGTCATTGGATGATCAATTAGGTCATTTTCGTTCTCCCTAGGCTTATTCTTGTCCAATTAGGGTTTTTAACCAATCTTGTGCATCCAATAGGTGTGTTTGTATCATTGGATGATCAATTAGGTCATTTTCGTCCTCCCTAGGCTTATTCTTGTCCAATTAGGGTTTTTAACCAATCTTGTGCATCCAATACGTGTGTTTGTGTCATTGGATGATCAATTAGGTCGTTTTCGTTCTCCCTAGGCTTATTCTTGTCCAATTAGGGTTTTTAACCAATCATGTGCATCCAATTGGTGTGTTTGTGTCATTGGATGATCAATTAGGTCATTTTCGTCCTCCCTAGGCTTATTCTTGTCTAATTAGGGTTTTTAACCAATCTTGTGCATCCAATTAGTTCATTTGTGTCATTGGATTAACATTTAGGTCATATCCGTCCTCCCTAGGCATATCCTTGTCCAATTAGGGTTTTTAACCAATCTTGTACATCCA
>JBBPBR010001714.1:0-62965 GCA_037974775.1 Cicer pinnatifidum
TGGACAAGAATATGCCTAGGGAGGACGAAAATGACCTAATTGGTCATCCAATGACACAAACAAACCTATTGGATGAACAAGATTGGTTAAAAACCCTAATTGGACAAGAATAAGCCTAGGGAGGACGAAAATGACCTAATTGATCATCCAATGACACAAACACACCTATTGGATGCACAAGATTGGTTAAAAACCCTAATTGGACAAGAATATGACTAGGGAGGACGAAAATGACATAATTGATCATCCAATGACACAAACAAACCTATTGGATGCACAAGATTGGTTAAAAACCCTAATTGGACAAGAATAAGCCTAGGGAGGACGAAAATGACATAATTGATCATCCAATGACACAGACACACCTATTGGATGCACAAGATTGGTTAAAAACCCTATATGGACAAGAATATGCCTAGGGAGGACGAAAATGACCTAATTGATCATCCAATGACACAAACACACCTATTGGATGCACAAGATTGGTTAAAAACCCTAATTGGACAAGAATATGCCTGGGGAGGACGAAAATGACCTAATTGATCATCCACTAACACAAATGAACTTATTGGATGCACAAGATTAGTTAAAAACACTAATTGGACAAGAATAAGCCTAGGGAGGACGAAAATAACCTAATTGATCATCCAATGACACAAACACACCTATTGGATGCACAAGATTGGTTAAAAACCCTAATTGGACAAGAATATGCCTAGGGAGGACGAAAATGACCTAAATGTTAATCCAATGACACAAATGAACTTATTGGATGCACAAGATTGGTTAAAAACCCTAATTGGACAAGAATAAGCCTAGGGAGGACGAAAATGACTAAATGTTAATCCAATGACACAACTCAACTTGTTGGATGCACAAGATTGATTAAAAACCCTAATTGGACAAGAATAAGCCTATGGAGGACGAAAATGACCTAATTGATCATCCAATGACACAAACACACCTATTGGATGCACAAGATTGGTTAAAAACCCTAATTGGACAAGAATAAGCCTAGTGAGGACGAAAATGACCTAAATGTTAATCCAATGACACAACTCAACTTATTGGATGCACAAGATTGGTTAAAAACCCTAATTGGACAAGAATAAGCCTAGGGAGGACGAAAATGACCTAATTGATCATCCAATGACACAAACACACCTATTGGATGCACAAGATTGGTTAAAAACCCTAATTGGACAAGAATATGCCTAGGGAGGACGAAAATGAAATAAATGTTAATCCAATGACACAAATGAACTTATTGGATGTACAAGATTGGTAAAAAATCCTAATTGGACAAGAATAAGCCTAGGGAGGACGAAAATGACCTAATTGATCATCCAATGACACAAACACACCTATTCGATACACAAGATTGGTTAAAAACCCTAATTGGACAAGAATAAGCCTAGGGAGGACGAAAATGACCTAATTGATCATCCATTGCCACAAACACACCTATTGGATGCACAAGATTGGTTAAAAACCCTAATTGGACAAGAATAAGCCTAGGGAGGACGAAAATGACCTAAATGTTAACCGAATGACACAACTCAACTTATTGGATGCACACGATTGGTTAAAAACCCTAATTGGACAAGAATAAGCCTAGGGAGGACGAAAATGACCTAATTGATCATCCAATGACACAAACACACCTATTGGATGCACAAGATTGGTTAAAAACCCTAATTGGACAAGAATATGCCTAGGGAGGACGAAAATGACCTAAATATTAATTCAATGACACAAACAAAGTTATTGGATGCACAAGATTGATTAAAAACCCTAATTTGACAAGAATAAGTCTAGGTAGGACGAAAATGACCTAATTGATCATCCAATGACACAAACACACCTATTGGATGCACAAGATTGGTTAAAAACCCTAATTGGACATGAATAAGCCTAGGGACGACGAAAACGACCTAATTGATCATCCATTGACACAAACACACCTATTGGATGAACAAGATTGGTTAAAAACCCTAATTGGACAAGAATAAGCCTAGGGAGGACGAAAATGACCTAATTGATCATCCAATGACACAAACACACCTATTGGATGCACAAGATTGGTTAAAAACCCTAATTGGACAAGAATATGCCTAGGGAGGACGAAAATGACCTAAATATTAATTCAATGACACAAACAAAGTTATTGGATGCACAAGATTGGTTAAAAACCCTAATTGGACAAGAATAAGCCTAGGGATGACGAAAATGACCTAATTGATCATCCAATGACACAAACACACCTATTGGAAGCACATAATTGGTTAAAATCCCTAATTGGACAAGAATATGCCTAGGGAGGACGAAAATGACCTAAATGTTAATCCAATGACACAAATGAACTTATTGGATGCACAAGATTGGTTAAAAACCCTAATTGGACAAGAATAAGCCTAGGGAGGACGAAAATGACCTAATTGATCATCCAATGACACAAACACACCTATTGGATGCACAAGATTGGTTAAAAACCCTAATTGGACAAGAATATGCCTGGGGAGGACGAAAATGACCTAATTGATCATCCACTGACACAAATGAACTTATTTGATGCACAAGATTAGTTAAAAACACTAATTGGACAAGAATAAGCCTAGGGAGGACGAAAATAACCTAATTGATCATCCAATGACACAAACATACCTATTTGATGCACAAGATTGGTCTAAAACTCTACTTGGACAAGAATATGCCTAGGTAGGACGAAAATGACCTAAATGTTAATCCAATGACACAAATGAACTTATTGGATGCACAAGATTGGTTAAAAACCCTAATTGGACAAGAATAAGCCTAGGGAGGACGAAAATGACCTAAATGTTAATCCAATGACACAACTCAACTTATTGGATGCACAAGATTGGTTAAAAACCCTAATTGGACAATAATAAGCCTATGGAGGACGAAAATGACCTAATTGATCATCCAATGACAAAACACACCTATTGGATGCACAAGATTGGTTAAAAACCCTAATTGGACAAGAATAAGCCTGTGGAGGACGAAAATAACCTAATTGATCATCCAATGACACAAACACACCTATTGGATGCACAAGATTGGTCTAAAACTCTAATTGGACAAGAATATGCCTAGGGAGGACGAAAATGACCTAAATGTTAATCCAATGACACAAATGAACTTATTGGATGCACAAGATTGGTTAAAAACCCTAATTGGACAAGAATAAGCCTAGGGAGGACGAAAATGACCTAAATGTTAATCCAATGACACAGCTCAACTTATTGGATGCACAAGATTGGTTAAAAACCCTAATTGGACAAGAATAAGCCTATGGAGGACGAAAATGACCCAAATGTTAATCCAATGACACAACTCAACTTATTGGATGCACAAGATTGGTTAAAAACCCTAATTTGACAAGAATATGCCTAGGGAGGACGAAAAAGACCTAATTGATCGTCCAATGACACAAACACACCTATTGGATGCACAAGATTGGTTAAAAACCCTAATTGGACAAGAATAAGCCTAGGGAGGACGAAAATGACCTAATTGATCATCCAATGACACAAACACACCTATTGGATGCACAAGATTGGTTAAAAACCCTAATTGGACAAGAATAAGCCTAGGGAGGACGAAAATGACCTAATTGATCATCCATTGCCACAAACACACCTATTGGATGCACAAGATTGGTTACAAACCCTAATTGGACAAGAATAAGCCTAGGGAGGACGAAAATAACCTAATTGATCATCCAATGACACAAAAACACCTATTGGATGCACAAGATTGGTTAAAAACCCTAATTGGACAAGAATAAGCCTAGGGAGGACGAAAATGACCTAATTGATCATCCAATGACACAAACACACCTATTGGATGCACAAGATTGGTTAAAAACCCTAATTGGACAAGAATAAGCCTAGGGAGGACGAAAATGACCTAATTGATCATCCAATGACACAAACACACCTATTGGATGCACAAGATTGGTTAAAAACCCTAATTGGACAAGAATATGCCTAGGGAGGACGAAAATGACCTAATTGATCATCCAATGACACAAACACACCTATTGGATGCACAAGATTGGTTAAAAACCCTAATTGGACAAGAATATGCCTAGGGATGACGAAAATGACATTATGTTAATCCAATGACACAAATGAACTTATTGGATGCACAAGATTGGTTAAAAACCCTAATTGGACAAGAATAAGCCTAGGGAGGACGAAAATGACCTAATTGATCATCCAATGACACAAACACACCTATTGGATGCACAAGATTGGTTAAAAACCCTAATTGGACAAGAATATGCCAAGGGAGGACGAAAATGACCTAAATATTAATTCAATGACACAAAACAAAGTTATTGGATGCACAAGATTGGTTAAAAACCCTAATTGGACAAGAATAAGCCTAGGGAGGACGAAAATGACCTAATTGATCATCCAATGACACAAACACACCTATTGGATGCACAAGATTGGTTAAAAACCCTAATTGGACAAGAATATGCCTAGGGAGGATGAAAATGACCTAAATGTTAATCCAATGACACAAACAAACTTATTGGATGCACAAGATTGGTTAAAAACCCTAATTGGACAAGAATAAGCCTAGGGAGGACGAAAATGACCTAATTGATCATCCAATGACACAAACACACCTATTGGATGCACAAGATTGGTTAAAAACCCTAATTGGACAAGAATATGCCTAGGGAGGACGAAAATGACCTAAATGATAATCCAATGACACAAATGAACTTATTGGATGCACAAGATTGGTTAAAAACCCTAACTGGACAAGAATAAGCCTAGGGAGGACGAAAATGACCTAATTGATCATCCAATGACACAAACACACCTATTGGATGCACAAGATTGGTTAAAAACCCTAACTAGACAAGAATATGCCTAGGGAGGACGAAAATGACCTAATTGATCATCCAATGACACAAACACACCTATTGGATGCACAAGATTGGTTAAAAACCCTAATTGGAGAAGAATATGCCTAGGGAGGACGAAAATGACCTAAATGTTAATCCAATGACACAAATGAACTTATTGGATGCACAAGATTGGTTAAAAACCCTAATTGGACAAGAATAAGCCTAGGGAGGACGAAAATGACCTAATTGATCATCCAATGACACAAACACACCTATTGGATGCACAAGATTTGTTAAAAACCCTAAATGGACAAGAATAAGCCTAGGGAGGACGAAAATGACCTAAATGTTAATCCAATGACACAACTCAACTTATTGGATGCACAAGATTGGTTAAAAACCCTAATTGGACAAGAATAAGCCTAGGGAGGACGAAAATAACCTAATTGATCATCCAATGACACAAACACACCTATTGGATGCACAAGATTCGTTAAAAACCCTAATTGGACAAGAATATGCCTAAGGAGGACGAAAATGACCTAATTGATCATCCAATGACACAAACACACCTATTGGATGCACAAGATTGGTTAAAAACCCTAATTGGACAAGAATATGCCTAGGGAGGACGAAAATGACCTAATTGATCATCCAATGACACAAACACACCTATTGGATGCACAAGATTGGTTAAAAACCCTACCTGGACAAGAATATGTCTAGGGAGGACGAAAATGACCTAATTGATCATCCAATGACACAAATGAACTTATTGGATGCACAAGATTGGTTAAAAACCTAATTGGACAAGAATAAGCCTAGGGAGAATGAAAATGACCTAAATGTTAAGCCAATGACACAACTCAACTTATTGGATGCACAAGATTGGTTAAAAACCCTAATTGGACAAGAATAAGCCTAGGGAGGACGAAAATGACCTAATTGATCATCCAATGACACAAACACACCTATTGGATGCACAAGATTGGTTAAAAACCCTAATTGGACAAGAATATGCCTAGGGAGGACGAAAATGACCTAATTGATCATCCAATGACACAAACACACCTATTGGATGCACAAGATTGGTTAAAAACCCTAATTGGACCAAAAAATGCCTAGGGAGGACGAAAATGACCTAATTGATCATCCAATGACACAAATACACCTATTGGATGCACAAGATGGGTTAAAAACCCTAATTGGACAAGAATATGCCTAAGGAGGACGAAAATGACCTAAATGTTAATCCAATGACACAAATGAACTTATTAGATGTACAAGATTGGTTAAAAACCCTAATTGGACAAGAATAAGCCTAGGGAGGACGAAAATGACCTAATTGATCATCCAATGACACAAACACACCTATTGGATGCACAAGATTGGTTAAAAACCCTAATTGGACAAGAATATGCCTAGGGAGGACGAAAATGACCTAATTGATCATCCAATGACACAAACACACCTATTGGAGCACAAGATCGGTTAAAAACCCTAATTGGACAAGAATAAGCCTAGGGAGGACGAAAATGACCTAATTGATCATCCAATGACACAAATGAACTTACTGGATGCACAAGATTAGTTAAAAACCCTAATTGGACAAGAATAAGCCTAGGGAGGACGAAAATAACCTAATTGATCATCCAATGACACAAACACACCTATTGGATGCACAAGATTGGTCTAAAACTCTAATTGGACAAGAATATGCTTAAGGAGGACGAAAATGACCTAAATGTTAATCCAATGTCACAAATGAACGTATTGGATGCACAAGATTGGTTAAAAACCCTAATTGGACTAGAATAAGCCTAGGGAGGACGAAAATGACCTAAATGTTAATCCAATGACACAACTCAACTTATTGGCAGCACAAGATTGGTTAAAAACCCTAATTGGATAAGAATAAGCGTAGGGAGGACGAAAATGACCTAATTGATCATCCAATGACACAAACAAACCTATTGGATGCACAAGATTGGTTAAAAACCCTAATTGGACAAGAATAAGCCTAGGGAAGACGAAAATGACCTAATTGATCATCCAATGACACAAACACACCTATTGGATGCACAAGATTGGTTAAAAACCCTAATTGGACAAGAATATGCCTAGGGAGGACGAAAATGACCTAATTGATCATCCAATGACACAAACACACCTATTGGATGCACACGATTCGTTAAAAACCCTAATTGGACAAGAATATGCATAGGGAGGACGAAAATGACCTAATTGATCATCCAATGACACAAACACACCTATTGGATGCACAAGATTCGTTAAAAACCCTAATTGGACAAGAATATGCCTAGGGAGGACGAAAATGACCTAATTGATCATCCAATGACACAAACACACCTATTGGATGCACAAGATTGGTTAAAAACCCTAATTGGACAAGAATAGGCGTAGGGAGAACGAAAATGACCTAAATGTTATTCCAATGACACAACTCAACTTATTGGATGCACAAGATTGGTTAAAAACCCTAATTGGACAAGAATAAGCCTATGGAGGACGAAAATGACCTAATTGATCATCCAATGACACAAACACACCTATTGGATGCACAAGATTGGCTAAAAACCCTAATTGGACAAGAATAAGCCTAGGGAGGACGAAAATGACCTAATTGATCATCCAATGACACAAACACACCTATTGGATGCACAAGATTAGTTAAAAACCCTAATTGGACAAGAATATGCCTAGGGAGGACGAAAATGACCTAAATGTTAATCCAATGACACAACTAACCTTATTGGATGCAAAAGATTGGTTAAAACCCCTAATTGGGAAAGAATAAGCCTAGGGAGGACGAAAATGACCTAATTGATCATCCAATGACACAAACACACCTATTGGATGCACAAGATTGGTTAAAAACCCTAATTGGACAAGAATACGCCTAGGGAGGACGAAAATGACCTAAATGTTAATCCAAGGACACAACTCAACTTATTGGATGCACAAGATTGGTTAAAAACCCTAATTGGACAAGAATAAGCCTAGGGAGGACGAAAATAACCTAATTGATCACCCAATGACACAAACACACCTATTGGATGCACAAGATTGGTTAAAAACCCTAATTGGACAAGAATATGCCTAGGGAAGACGAAAATGACCTTAATATTAATTCAATGACACAAACAAACTTATCGGATGCACAAGATTGGTTAAAAACCCTAATTGGACAAGAATAAGCCTAGGGAGGACGAAAATGACCTAATTGATCATCCAATGACACAAACACACCTATTAGATGCACAAGATTAGTTAAAAACCCTAATTGGACAAGAATAAGCCTAGGGAGGACGAAAATGACCTAATTGATCATCCAATGACACAAATTAACTTATTGGATGCACAAGATTAGTTAAAAACCCTAATTGGACAAGAATAAGCCTAGGGAGGACCAAAATAACCTAATTGATCATCCAATGACACAAACACACCTATTGGATGCACAAGATTGGTCTAAAACTCTAATTGGACAAGAATATGCCTAGGGAGGACGAAAATGACCTAAATGTTAATCCAATGACACAAATGAACTTATTGGATGCACAAGATTGGTTAAAAACCCTAATTTGACAAGAATAAGCCTAGGGAGGACTAAAATGACCTAATTGATCATCCAATGACACAAACACACCTATTGGATGCACAAGATTGGTTAAAAACCCTAATTGGACAAGAATATGCCTGGGGAGGACGAAAATGACCTAATTGATCATCCACTGACACAAATGAACTTATTGGATGCACAAGATTAGTTAAAAACACTAATTGGACAAGAATAAGCCTAGGGAGGACGAAAATAACCTAATTGATCATCCAATGACACAAACAAACCTATTTGATGCACAAGATTGGTCTAAAACTCTAATTGGACAAGAATATGCCTAGGTAGGATGAAAATTACCTAAATGTTAATCCAATGACACAAATGAACTTATTGGATGCACAAGATTGGTTAAAAACCCTAATTGGACAAGAATAAGCCTAGGGAGGACGAAAATGACCTAATTGATCATCCAATGACACAAACACACCTATTGGATGCACAAGATTGGTTAAAAACCCTAATTGGACAAGAATAAGCCTAGGGAGGACGAAAATGACCTAATTGATCATCCAATGACACAAACACATCTATTGGATGCATAAGATTGGTTAAAAACCCTAATTGGACAAGAATATGCCTAGGGAGGACGAAAATGACCTAATTGATCATCCAATGACACAAATACACCTATTGGATGCACAAGATTGGTTAAAAACCCTAATTGGACAAGAATATGCCTAGGGAGGATGAAAATGACCTAAATATTAATTCAATGAAACAAACAAACTTATTGGATGAACAAGATTAGTTAAAAACCCTAATTGGACAAGAATATGCCTAGGGAGGACGAAAATGACCTAATTGATCATCCAATGACACAAACACACCTATTGGATGCACAAGATTGGTTAAAAACCCTAATTGGACAAGAATATGCCTAGGGAGGACGAAAATGACCTAATTGATCATCCAATGACACAAACACACCTATTGGATGCACAAGATTGGTTAAAAACCCTAATTGGACAAGAATAAGCCTTGGGAGGACGAAAATGACCTAGTTGATCATCCAAAGACACAAACACATCTATTGGATGCACAAGATTGGTTAAAAACCCTAGTTGGACAAGAATATACCTAGGGAGGACGAAAATGACCTAATTGATCATCCAATGACACAAATGAACTTATTGGATGCACAAGATTGGTTAAAAACCCTAATTGGACAAGAATAAGCCTAGGGAGGACGAAAATGACCTAATTGATCATTCAATGACACAAACACACCTATTGGAAGCACAAGATTGGTTAAAAACCCTAATTGTTCAAGAATATGCAAAGGGAGGACGAAAATGACCTAAATGTTAATCCAATGACACAAATGAACTTATTGGATGCACAAGATTGATTAAAAACCCTAATTGGACAAGAATAAGCCTAGGGAGGACGAAAATGACCTAATTGATCATCCAATGACACAAACACACCTATTGGATGCACAAGATTGGTTAAAAACCCTAATTGGACAAGAATATGCCTAGGGAGGACGAAAATGACCTAATTGATCATCCAATGACACAAACACACCTATTGGATGCACAAGATTGGTTAAAAACCATAATTGGACAAGAATAAGCCAAGGGAAGATGAAAATGACCTAATTGATCATCCAATGACACAAACACACCTATTGGATGCACAAGATTGGTTAAAAACCCTAATTGGACAAGAATATGCCTAGGGAGGATGAAAATGGCCTAAATATTAATTCAATGACACAAAGAAACTAATTGGATGCACAAGATTGATTAAAAACCCTAATTGGACAAGAATAAGCCTAGGGAGGACGAAAATGACCTAATTGATCATCCAATGACACAAACACACCTATTGGATGCACAAGATTGGTTAAAAACCCTAATTTGACTAGAATAAGCCTAGGGTGGACGATAATGACCTAATTGATCATCCAATGCCACAAACACACCTATTGGATGCACAAGATTGGTTAAAAACCCTAATTGGACAAGAATAAGCCTAGGGAGGACGAAAATGACCTAATTGATCATCCAATGACACAAACACACCTATTGGATGCACAAGATTGGTTAAAAACCCTAATTGGACAAGAATAAGCCTAGGGAGGACGAAAATGACCTAAATGTTAATCCAATGACACAACTCAACTTATTGGAAGCACAAGATTGGTTAAAAACCCTAATTGGATAAGAATAAGCTTAGGGAGGACGAAAATGACCTAATTGTTCATCCAATGACACAAACACACCTATTGGATGCACAAGATTGGTTAAATACCCTAATTGGACAAGAATATGCCTAGGGAGGACGAAAATGACCTAATTGATCATCCAATGACTCAAACACACCTATTGGATGCACAAGATCAGTTAAAAACCCTAATTGGACAAGAATAAGCCTAGGGAGGACGAAAATGACCTAATTGATCATCCAATGACACAAACACACCTATTGGATGCACAAGATTGGTTAAAAACCCTAATTGGACAAGAATAAGCCTACGGAGGACGAACATGACCTCAATGTTAATCCAATGACACAACTCAACTTATTGGATGTACAAGATTGGTTAAAAACCCTAATTGGACAAGAATAAGTCTAGGGAGGACGAAAATGACCTAATTGATCATCCAATGACACAAACACACCTATTGGATGCACAAGATTGGTTAAAAACCCTAATTGGACAAGAATAAGCCTACGTAGGACGAAAATGACCTAATTGATCATCCAATGACACAAACACACCTATTGGATGCACAAGATTGGTTAAAAACCCTAATTGTACAAGAATAAGCCTAGGGAGGACGAAAATGACCTAATTGATCATCCAATGACACAAACACACCTATTGGATGCACAAGATTGGTTAAAAACCCTAGTTGGACAAGAATATGCCTAGGGAGGACGAAAATGACCTAATTGATCATCCAATGACACAAATGAACTTATTGGATGCACAAGATTGGTTAAAAACCCTAGTTGTACAAGAATATACATAGGGAGGACGAAAATGACCTAATTGATCATCTAATGACACAAATGAACTTATTGGATGTACAAGATTTGTTAAAAACCCTAATTGGACAAGAATAAGCCTAGGGAGGACGAAAATGACCTAATTGATCATCCAATGACACAAACACACCTATTGGATGCACAAGATTGGTTAAAAACCCTAATTGGACAAGAATAAGCCTAGGGAGGACGAAAATGACCTAATTGATCATCCAATGACACAAACACACCTATTGGATGCACAAGATTGGTTAAAAACCCTAATTGGACAAGAATAAGCCTAGGGAGGACGAAAATGACCTAATTGAACATCCAAAGACACAAACACATCTATTGGATGCACAAGATTGGTTAAAAACCCTAGTTGGACAAGAATATACCTAGGGAGGACGAAAATGACCTAATTGATCATCCAATGACACAAATGAACTTATTGGACGCACAAGATTGGTTAAAAACCCTTATTGGACAAGAATAAGCCTAGGGAGGACGAAAATGACCTAATTGATCATCCAATGACACAAACACACCTATTGGATGCACAAGATTGGTTAAAAACCCTAATTGGACAAGAATATGCCTAGGGAGGACGAAAATGACCTAATTGATCATCCAATGACACAAACACACCTATCGGATGCACAAGATTGGTTAAAAACCTTAATTGGACAAGAATATGCCTAGGGAGGACGAAAATGACCTAAATATTAATTCAATGACACAAACAAAGTTATTGGATGCACAAGATTGGTTAAAAACCCTAATTGGACAAGAATAAGCCTAAGGAGGACGAAAATGACCTAATTGATCATCCAATGACACAAACACACCTATTGGATGCACAAGATTGGTTAAAAACCCTAATTGGACAAGAATAAGCCTAGGGAGGACGAAAATGACCTAATTGATCATCCAATGACACAAACACACCTATTGGATGCACAAGATTGGTTAAAAACCCTAATTGGACAAGAATAAGCCTAGTGAGGACAAAAATGACCTAATTGATCATCCAATGACACAAACACACCTATTGGATGCACAAGATTGGTTAAAAACCCTAATTGGACAAGAATATGCCTAGGGAGGACGAATATGACCTAAATGTTAATCCAATAACACAAATGAACTTATTGGATGCAAAAGATTGGTTAAAAACCCTAATTGGACAAGAATAAGCCTAGGGAGGACGAAAATGACCTAATTGATCATCCAATGACACAAACACACCTATTGGATGCACAAGATTGGTTAAAAACCCTAATTGGACAAGAATATGCCTAAGGAGGACGAAAATGAGCTAAATGTTAATCCAATGACACAAATGAACTTATTGGATGCACAAGATTGGTTAAAAACCCTAATTGGACAAGAATAAGCCTAGGGAGGACGAAAATGACCTAATTGATCATCCAATGACACAAACACACCTATTGGATGCACAAGATTGGTTAAAAACCCTAATTGGACAAGAATATGCGTGGGGAGGACGAAAATGACCTAATTGATCATCCACTGACACAAATGAACTTATTGGATGCACAAGATTAGTTAAAAACACTAATTGGACAAGAATAAGCCTAGGGAGGACGAAAATAACCTAATTGATCATCCAATGACACAAACAAACCTATTTGATGCACAAGATTGGTCTAAAACTCTAATTGGACAAGAATATGCCTAGGTAGGATGAAAATTACCTAAATGTTAATCCAATGACACAAATGAACTTAATGGATGCACAAGATTGGTTAAAAACCCTAATTGGACAAGAATAAGCCTAGGGAGGACGAAAATGACCTAAATGTTAATCCAATAACACAACTCAACTTATTGGATGCACAAGATTGGTTAAAAACCCTAATTGGGCAAGAATAAGCCTTGGGAGGACGAAAATGACCTAACTGATCATCCAATGACACAAACACACCTATTGGATGCACAAGATTGGTTAAAAACCCTAATTGGACAAGAATATGCCTAGGGAGGACGAAAATGACCTAAATGTTAATCCAATGACACAAATGAACTTATTGGATGCACAAGATTGGTTAAAAACCCTAATTGGACAAGAATAAGCCTTGGGAGGACGAAAATGACCTAATTGATCATCCATTGACACAAACACACCTATTGGATGCACAAGACTGGTTAAAAACCCTAGTAGGACAAGAATATGCCTAGGAAGGACGAAAATGACTTAGTTGATCATTTAATGACACAAATGAACTTATTGGATGCACAAGATTGGTTAAAAACCATAATTGGACAAGAATAAGCCTAGGGAGGACGAAAATGACCTAATTGATCATCCAATGACACAAACACACCTATTGGATGCACAAGATTGGTTAAAAACCCTAATTGGACAAGAATATGCCTAGGGAGGACGAAAATGACCTAAATGTTAATCCAATGACACAAATGAACTTATTGGATGCACAAGTTTGGTTAAAAACCCTAATTGGACAAGAATAAGCCTAAGGAGGACGTAAATGACCTAATTGATCATCCAATGACACAAACACACCTATTGGATGCACAAGGTTGGTTAAAAACCCTAGTTGGACAAGAATATGCCTAGGAAGGACGAAAATGACCTAATTGATCATCCAATGAATCAAATGAACTTATTGGATGCACAAGATTAGTTAAAAACCCTAATTGGACAAGAATAAGCATAGGGAGGACGAAAATGACCTAATTGATCATCCTATGACACAAACACACCTATTGGATGCACAATATTGGTTAAAAACCCTAATTGGACAAGAATATGCCTAGGGAGGACGAAAATGACCTAAATGTTAATCCAATGACACAAATGAACTTATTGGATGCACAAGATTGGTTAAAAACCCTAATTGGGCAAGAATAAGCCTAGGAAGGACGAAAATGACCTAATTGATCATCCAATGACACAAACACACCTATTGGATGCACAAGATTGGTTAAAAACCCTAATTGGACAAGAATATGCCTAGGGAGGACGAAAATGACCTAATTGATCATCCAATGACACAAACACACCTATTGCATGCACAAGATTTGTTTAAAACCCTAATTGGACAAGAATATGCCTAGGGAGGACGAAAATGACCTAAATATTAATTCAATGACATAAACAAACTTGTGGGATGCACAAGATTGGTTAAAAACCCTAATTGGACAAGAATAAGCCTAGGGAGGACGAAAATGACCTAATTGATCATCCAATGACACAAACACACCTATTGGAAGCACAAGAATGGTTAAAAACCCTAATTGGACAATAATAAGCCTAGGCAGGACGAAAATGACCTAATTGATCATCCAATGACACAAACACACCTATTGGAAGCACAAGATTGGTTAAAAACCCTAATTGGACAAGAATATGCCTAGGGAGGACGAAAATGACCTAAATGTTAATCCAATGACACAAATGAGCTTACTGGATGCACAAGATTGGTTAAAAACCCTAATTGGACAAGAATAAGCCTACGGAGGACGAATATGACCTAAATGTTAATCCAATGACACAACTCAACTTATTGGATGCACAAGATTGGTTAAAAACCCTAATTGGACAAGAATAAGCCTAGGGAGGACGAAAATAACCTAAATATTAATCCAATGACACAACTCATCTTATTAGATGCACAAGATTGGTTAAAAACCCTAATTGGACAAGAATAAGCCTGAAGGACGAAAATGACCTAATTGATCATCTAATGACACAAACACACCTATTGGAAGCACAAGATTGGTTAAAAACCCTAATTGCACAAGAATATGCCTAGGGAGGACGAAAGTGACCTAATTTATCATCCAATGACACAAATGAACTTATTGGATGCACAAGATAGGTTAAAAACCCTAATTGGACAAGAATAAGCCTAGGGAGGACGAAAATGACCTAATCGATCATCCAATGACACAAACACACCTATTGGATGCACAAGATTGGTTAAAAACGCTAATTGCACAAGAATATGCCTAGGGAGGACGAAAGTGACCTAATTTATCATCCAATGACACAAATGAACTTATTGGATGCACAAGATTAGTTAAAAACCCTAATTGGACAAGAATAAGCCTAGGGAGGACGAAAATGACCTAATTGATCATCCAATGACACAAACGCACCTATTGGATGCACAAGATTGGTTAAAAACCCTAATTGGACAAGAATAAGCCTAGGGAGGACGAAAATGACCTAATTGATCATCTAATGACACAAACACACCTATTGGATGGACAAGATTGGTTAAAAACACTAATTGGACAAGAATACGATTAGGGAGGACGAAAATGACCTAATTGATCATGCAATGACACAAACACACCTATTGGATGCACAAGATTGGTTAAAAACCCTAATTCGACAAGAATAAGCCTAGGGTGGACGAAAATGACCTAATTGATCATCCAATGAAACAAACACACCTATTGGATGCACAAGATTGGTTAAAAACCCTAATTGGACAAGAATAAGCCTAGGGAGGACGAAAATGACCTAATTGATCATCCAATGACACAAACACACCTATTGGATGCACAAGATTGGTTAAAAACCCTAATTGCACAAGAATATGCCTAGGGAGGACGAAAGTGACCTAATTTATCATCCAATGACAAAAATGAACTTATTGGATGCACAAGATTAGTTAAAAACCCTAATTGGACAATAATAAGCCTAGGGAGGACGAAAATGACCTAATTGATCATCTAATGACACAAACACACCTATTGGATGCACAAGATTGGTTAAAAACCCTAATTGGACAAGAATAAGCCTAGGGAGGACGAAAATGACCTAAATGTTAATCCAATGACACAACTCAACTTATTGGATGCACAAGATTGGTTAAAAACCCTAATTGGACAAGAATAAGCCTAGGGAGGACGAAAGTTACCTAATTGATCATCCAATGACACAAACACACCTATTGGATGCACAAGATTGGTTAAAAACCCTAATTGGACAAGAATAAGCCTAGGGAGGACGAAAATGACCTAAATGTTAATCCAATGACACAACTCAACTTATTGCATGCACAAGATTGGTTAAAAACCCATATTGGGAAAGAATAAGCCTAGGGAGGACGAAAATGACCTAATTGATCATCCAATGAAACAAACACACCTATTGGATGCACAAGATTGGTTAAAAACCCTAATTGGACAAGAATAAGCCTAGGGAGGACGAAAATGACCTAACTGATCATCCAATGACACAAACACACCTATTGGATGCACAAGATTGGTTAAAAACCCTAATTAGACAAGAATATGCCTAGGGAGGACGAAAATGACCTAAATATTAATTCAATGACACAAACAAACTTATCGGATGCACAAGATTGGTTAAAAACCCTAATTGGACAAGAATAAGCCTAGGGAGGACGAAAATGACCTAATTGATCATCCAATGACACAAACACACCTATTGGATGCACAAGATTGGTTAAAAACCCTAATTGGACAAGAATAAGCCTAGGGAGGACGAAAATGACCTAATTGATCATCCAATGACACAAACACACCTATTGGATGCACAAGATTGGTTAAAAACCCTAATTGGACAAGAATATGCCTATGGAGGACGAAAATCACCTAAATATTAATTCAATGACACAAACAAACTTATCGGATGCCCAAGATTGGTTAAAAATCCTAATTGGACAAGAATATGCCTAGGGAGGACGAAAATGACCTAATTGATCATCCAATGACACAAACACACCTATTGGATGCACAAGATTGGTTAAAAACCCTAATTGGACAAGAATAAGCGTAGGGAGAACGAAAATGACCTAAATGTTAATCCAATGACACAACTCAACTTATTGGAAGCACAAAATTGGTTAAAAAACCGTAATTGGACAAGAATAAGCCTAGGGAGGACGAAAATGACCTAATTGATCATCCAATGACACAAACACACCTATTGGATGCACAAGATTGGTTAAAAACCCTAATTGGACAAGAATATGCCTAGGGAGGACGAAAATGACCTAATTGATCATCCAATGACACAAACACACCTATTGGATGCACAAGATTGGTTAAAAACCCTAATTGGAAAAGAATATGCCTAGGGAGGACGAATATGACCTTAATGTTAATCCAATAACACAAATGAACTTATTGGATGCACAAGATTGGTCAAAAACCCTAATTGGACAAGAATAAGCCTAGGGAGAACGAAAATGACCTAATTGATCATCCAATGACACAAATGGAAGCACAAGATTGGTTAAAAACCATAGTTGGACAACAACAGCATATGGAGGACGAAAATAACCTAAGTGATCATCCAATGACACTATTGAACTTATTGGATGCACAAGATTGGTTAAAAACCCTAATTGGACAAGAATAAGCCTAGGGGGGACGAAAATGACCTAATTGATATGCACAAGATTGGTTAAAAACCCTAATTGGACAAGAATAAGCCTAGGGAGGACAAAAATGACCTAATTGATCATCCAATGACACAAACACACCTATTGGATGCACAAGATTGGTTAAAAACGCTAATTGGACAAGAATATGCCTAGGGAGGACGAATATGACCTAAATGTTAATCCAATAACACAAATGAACTTATTGGATGCACAAGATTGGTTAAAAACCCTAATTAGACAAGAATAAGCCTAGGGAGAACGAAAATGACCTAATTGATCATCCAATGACACAAACACACCTATTGGATGCACAAGATTTATTAAAAACCCTAATTGGACAAGAATATGCCTAGGGAGGACGGATATGACCTAAATGTTAATCCAATGACACAAATGAACTTATTGGATGCACAAGATTGGTTAAAAACCCTAATTGGACAAGAATAAGCCTAGGGAGGACGAAAATGACCTAATTGATCATCCAATGACACAAACACACCTATTGGATGTACAAGATTGGTTAAAAACCTTAATTGGACAAGAATATGCCAAGGGAGGACGAAAATGACCTAAATATTAATTCAATGACACAAACAAAGTTATTGGATGAACAAGATTGGTTAAAAACCCTAATTGGACAAGAATAAGCCTAGGGAGGACGAAAATGACCTAATTGATCATCCAATGACACAAGCACACCTATTGGATGCACAAGATTGGTTAAAAACCCTAATTGGACAAGAATATGCCTAGGGAGGACGAAAATGACCTAAATATTAATTCAATGACACAAATAAAGTTATTGGATGCACAATATTGGTTAAAAACCCTAATTTGACAAGAATAAGCCTAGGGAGGACGAAAAAGACCTAATTGATCATCCAATGAAACAAACACACCTATTGGATGCACAAGATTGGTTAAAAACCCTAATTGGACAAGAATAAGCCTAGGGAGGACGAAAATGACCTAATTGATCATCCAATGACACAAACACACCTATTGGATGCACAAGATTGGTTAAAAACCCTAATTGGACAAGAATATGCCTAGGGAGGATGAAAATGACCTAAATGATCATCCAATGACACAAACACTCCTATTGGATGCACAAGATTGGTTAAAAACCCTAATTGGAGAAGAATATGCCTAGGGAGGACGAATATGATCTAAATGTTAATCCAATAACACAAATGAACTTATTGGATGCACAAGATTGGTTAAAAACCCTAATTGGACAAGAATAAGCCTAGGGAGAACGAAAATGACCTAATTGATCATCCAATGACACAAACACACCTACTGGATGCACAAGATTGGTTAAAAACCCTAATTGGACAAGAATAAGCCAAGGGAGGACGAAAATGACCTAATTGATCATCCAATGACACAAACACACCTATTGGATGCACAAGATTGGTTAAAAACCCTAATTGGACAAGAATATGCCAAGGGAGGACGAAAATGACCTAATTGATCATCCAATGACACAAACACACCTATTGAATGCACAAGATTGGTTAAAAACCCTAATTGGACAAGAATAAGCCTAGGGAGGACGAAAATGACCTAATTGATCATCCAATGACACAAACACACCTATTGGATGCACAAGATTGGTTAAAAACCCTAATTGGACAAGAATATGCCTAGGGTGGACGAAAATGACCTAAATGTTAATCCAATGACACAAACGAACTTATTGGTTGCACAAGATTGGTTAAAAACCCTAATTGGACAAGAATAAGCCTAGGGAGGACGAAAATGACCTAATTGATCATCCAATGACACAAACACACCTATTGGATGCACAAGATTGGTTAAAAACCCTAATTGGACAAGAATATGCCTAGGGATGACGAAAATGACCTAAATGTTAATCCAATGACACAAACACACCTATTGGATGCACAAGATTGGTTAAAAACCCTAATTGGACAAGAATAAGCCTAGGGAGGACGAAAATGACCTAATTGATCATCCAATGACACAAACACACCTATTGGATGCACAAGATTGGTTAAAAACCCTAATTGGACAAGAATATGCCTAGGGAGGGCTAAAATGACCTAATTGATCATTCAATGAAACAAACAAAGTTATTGGATGCACAAGATTGGTTAAAAACCCTAATTGGACAAGAATAAGCCTAGGGAGAACGAAAATGACCTAATTGATCATCCAATGACACAAACACACCTATTGGATGCACAAGATTGGTTAAAAACCCTAGTTGGACAAGAACCTGCCTAGGGAGGACGAAAATGACCTAAGTGATCATCCAATGACACTAATGAACTTATTGGATGCACAAGATTGGTTAAAAACCCTAATTGGACAAGAATAAGCCTAGGGAGGACGAAAATGACCTAATTGATCATCCAAGGACACAAACACACCTATTGGATGCACAAGATTGGTTAAAAACACTAATTGGACAAGAATATGCCTAGGGAGGACGAAAATGACCTAATTGATCATCCAATGACACAAACACACTTATTGGATGCACAAGATTGGTTAAAAACCCTAATTGGACATGAATATGGCTAGGGAGGACGAATATGACCTAAATGTTAATCCAATAACACAAATGAACTTATTGGATGCACAAGATTGGTTAAAAACCCTAATTGGACAAGAATAAGCCTAGGGAGAACGAAAATGACCTAATTGATCATCCAATGACACAAACACACCTATTGGATGCACAAGATTTATTAAAAACCCTAATTGGACAAGAATATGCCTAGGGAGGACGGATATGACCTAAATGTTAATCCAATGACACAAATGAACTTATTGGATGCACAAGATTGGTTAAAAACCCTAATTGGACAAGAATAAGCCTAGGGAGGACGAAAATGACCTAATTGATCATCCAATGACACAAACACACCTATTGGATGTACAAGATTGGTTAAAAACCTTAATTGGACAAGAATATGCCAAGGGAGGACGAAAATGACCTAAATATTAATTCAATGACACAAACAAAGTTATTGGATGAACAAGATTGGTTAAAAACCCTAATTGGACAAGAATAAGCCTAGGGAGGACGAAAATGACCTAATTGATCATCCAATGACACAAGCACACCTATTGGATGCACAAGATTGGTTAAAAACCCTAATTGGACAAGAATATGCCTAGGGAGGACGAAAATGACCTAAATATTAATTCAATGACACAAACACACCAATTGGATGCACAAGATTGGTTAAAAACCCTAATTGGACAAGAATATGCCTAGGGAGGACGAATATGACCTAAATGTTAATCCAATAACACAAATGAACTTATTGGATGCACAAGATTGGTTAAAAACCCTAATTGGACAATAATATGCCTAGGGAGGACGAAAATGACCTAATTGATCATCCAATGACACAAACAAACTTATTGGATGCACAAGATTGGTTAAAAACCCTAATTGGACAAGAATAAGCCTAGGGAGGACGAAAATGACCTAATTGATCATCCAATGACACAAACACACCTATTGGATGCACAAGATTGGTTAAAAACCCTAATTGGACAAGAATATGCCTAGGGAGGACGAAAATGACCTAAATATTAATTCAATGACACAAACAAAGTTATTGGATGCACAAGATCTGTTAAAAACCCTAATTGGACAAGAATAAGCCTAGGGAGGACGAAAATGACCTAATTGATCATCCAATGACACAAACACACCTATTGGATGCACAAGATTGGTTAAAAACCCTAATTGGACAAGAATATGCCTAGGGAGGACGAAAATGACCTAATTGATCATCCAATGACACAAACACACCAATTGGATGCACAAGATTGGTTAAAAACCCTAATTGGACAAGAATAAGCGCAGGGAGAACGAAAATGACCTAAATGTTTATCCAATGACACAACTCAACTTATTGGATACACAAGAATGGTTAAAAACCCTAATTGGACAAGCATAAGCCTAGGGAGGACGTAAATGACCTAATTGATCATCCAATGACACAAACACACCTATTAGATGCACAAGATTGGTTAAAAACCCTAATTGGACAAGAATAAGCCTAGGGAGGACGAAAATGACCTAATTGATCATCCAATGACACAAACACACCTATTGGATGCACAAGATTGGTTAAAAACCCTAATTGGACAAGACTATCCCTAGGGAGGACGAAAATGACCTAATTGATCATCCAATGACACAAACACACCTATTGAATTCACAAGATTGGTTAAAAACCCTAATTGGACAAGAATATGCCTAGGGAGGACCAAAATGACCTAAATATTAATTCAATGACACAAACAAACTTATTGGATGCACAAGATTGGTTAAAAACCCTAATTGGACCAGAATAAGCCTATGGAGGACGTAAATGACCTAATTGATCATCCAATGACACAAACACACCTATTGGATGCACAAGATTGGTTAAAAACCATAATTGGACAAGAATATGCCTAGGGAGGACGGATATGACCTAAATGTTAATCCAATGACACAAATGAACTTATTGGATGCACAAGATTGGTTAAAAACCCTAATTGGACAAGAATAAGCCTAGGGAGGACGAAAATGACCTAATTGATCATCCAATGACACAAACACACCTATTGGATGCACAAGATTGGTTAAAAACCCTAATTGGACAAGAATATGACTAGGGAGGACGAATATGACCTAAATGTTAATCCAATAACACAAATGAACTTATTGGATGCACAAGATTGGTTAAAAACCCTAATTGGACAAGAATAAGCCTACGGAGGACAAAAAATGACCTAATTGATCATCCTATGACACAAACACACCTATTGGATGCACAAGATTGGTTAAAAACCCTAGTTGGACAAGAACCTACCTAGGGAGGACGAAAATGACCTAAGTGATCATCCAATGACACAAACACACCTATTGGATGCACAAGATTGGTTAAAAACCCTAATTGGACAAGAATATGCCTAGGGAGGACGAAAATGACCTAATTGATCATCCAATGACACAAACACACCTATTGGATGCACAAGATTGGTTAAAAACCCAAATTGGACAAGAATATGACTAGGGAGGACGAATATGACCTAAATGTTAATCCAATAACACAAATGAACTTATTGGATGCACAAGATTGGTTAAAAACCCTAATTGGACAAGAATAAGCCTAGGGAGGACGAAAATGACCTAATTGATCATCCAATGACACAAACACACCTATTGGATGCACAAGATTGGTTAAAAACCCTAATTGGACTAGAATATGCCTAGGGAGAACGAAAATGACCTAATTGATCATCCAATGACACAAACACACCTATTGGATGCACAAGATTGGTTAAAAACCCTAATTGGACAAGAATATGCCTAGGGAGGACAAAAATGACCTAAATATGAATTCAATGACACAAACAAACTTATTGGATGCACAAGATTGGTTAAAAACCCTAATTGGACAAGAATAAGCCTAGGGAGGACGAAAATGTCCTAATTGATCATCCAATGACACAAACACACCTATTGGATGCACAAGATTGGTTAAAAACCCTAGTTGGACAAGAATATGCTTAGGGAGGACAAAAATGACCTAATTGATCATCCAATGACACAAATGAACTTATTGGATGCACAAGATTTGTTAAAAACCCTAATTGGACAAGAATAAGCCTAGGGAGGACGAAAATGACCTAATTGATCATCCAATGACACAAACACACCTATTGGATGCACAAGATTGGTTAAAAACCCTAATTGGACAAGAATATGCCTTGGGAGGACGAAAATGACCTAAATTGATCATCCAATGACACAAACACACCTACTGGATGCACAGGATTGGTTAAAAACCCTAATTGGACAAGAATATGCATAGGGAGGACGAAAATGACCTAAATGTTAATCCGATGACACAAATGATCTTATTTGATGCATAAGATTGGTTAAAAACCCTAATTGGACAAGAATAAGCCTAGGGAGGACGAAAATGACCTAATTGATCATCCAATGACACAAACACACCTATTGGATGCACAAGATTGGTTAAAAACCCTAATTGGACAAGAATATGCCTAGGGAGGACGAAAATGACTTAAATATTAATTCAATGACACAAACAAAGTTATTGGATGCACAAGATTGGTTAAAAACCCTAATTGGACAAGAATAAGCCTAGCGAGGACGAAAATGACCTAATTGATCATCCAATGACACAAACACACCTATTGGATGCACAAGATTGGTTAAAAACCCTAATTGGACAAGAATAAGCCTAGGGAGGACGAAAATGACCTAATTGATCATCCAATGACACAAACACACCTATTGGATGCACAAGATTGGTTAAAAACCCTAATTGGACAAGAATATGCCTAGGGAGGACGAAAATGACCTAATTGATCATCCAATGACACAAACACACCTATTGGATGCACAAGATTGGTTAAAAACCCTAATTGGACAAGAATATGCCTAGGGATGACGAAAATGACATTATGTTAATCCAATGACACAAATGAACTTATTGGATGCACAAGATTGGTTAAAAACCCTAATTGGACAAGAATAAGCCTAGGGAGGACGAAAATGACCTAATTGATCATCCAATGACACAAACACACCTATTGGATGCACAAGATTGGTTAAAAACCCTAATTGGACAAGAATAAGCCTAGGGAGGATGAAAATAACTTAATTGATCATCCAATGACACAAACCCACCTATTGGATGCACAAGATTGGTTAAAAACCCTAATTGGACAAGAATATGTCTAGGGAGGACGAAAATGACCTAAATGTTAATCCAATGACACAAACACACCTATTGGATGCACAAGATTGGTTAAAAACCCTAATTGGACAATAATATGCCTAGGGAGGACGAAAATGAACTAAATGTTAATCCAATGACACAAATGAACTTATTGGATGCACAAGATTGGTTAAAAACCCTAATTGGACAAGAATAAGCCTAGGGAGGACGAAAATGACCTAATTGATCATCCAATGACACAAACACACCTATTGGATGCACAAGATTGGTTAAAAACCCTAATTGGACAAGAATAAGCCTAGGGAGGACGAAAATGACCTAATTGATCATCCAATGACACAAACACACCTATTGGATGCACAAGATTGGTTTAAAACCCTAGTTGGACAAGAATATGCCTATGGAGGACGAAAATGACCAAATTTATCATCCAATGACACAAATGAACTTATTGGATGCACAAGATTGGTTAAAAACCCTAATTGGACAAGAATAAGCCTAGGGAGGACGAAAATGACCTAATTGATCATCCAATGACACAAACACACCTATTGGATGCACAAGATTGGTTAAAAACCCTAGTAGGACAAGAAAATGCATAGGGAGGACAAAAATGACCTAATTGATCATCCAATGACACTAATGAACTTATTGGATGCACAAGATTGGTTAAAAACCCTAATTGGACAAGAATAAGCCTAGGGAGGACGAAAATGACCTAATTGATCATCCAATGACACAAACACACCTATTGGATGCACAAGATGGGTTAAAAACCCTAATTGGACAAGAATATGCCTAGGGAGGACGAATATGACCTAAATCTTAATCCAATAACACAAATGAACTTATTGGATGCACAAGATTGGTTAAAAACCCTAATTGGACAAGAATAAGCCTAGGGGGAACGAAAATGACCTAATTGATCATCCAATGACACAAACACACCTATTGGATGCTCAAGATTGGTTAAAAACCCTAATTGGACAAGGATATGCCTAGGGAGGACGAAAATGACCTAAATATTAATTCAATGACACAAACAAAGTTATTGGGTGCACAAGATTGGTTAAAAACCCTAATTGGACAAGAATAAGCCTAGGGAGGACGGAAATGACCTAATTGATCATCCAATGACACAAACACACCTATTGGATGCACAAGATTGGTTAAAAACCCTACTTGGACAAGAACATGCCGAGGAAGGACGAAAATGACCTAAGTGATCATCCAATGACACTAATGAACTTATTGGATGGACAAGATTGGTTAAAAACCCTAATTGGACAAGAATAAGCCTAGGGAGGACGAAAATGACCTAATTGATCATCCAATGACACAAACACACCTATTGGATGCACAAGATTGGTTAAAAACCCTAATTGGACAAGAATATGCCTAGGGAGGACGAAAATGACCTAATTGATCATCCAATGACACAAACACACCTATTGGATGCTCAAGATTGGTTAAAAACCCTAATTGGACAAGGATATGCCTAGGGAGGACGAAAATGACCTAAATATTAATTCAATGACACAAACAAAGTTATTGGGTGCACAAGATTGGTTAAAAACCCTAATTGGACAAGAATAAGCCTAGGGAGGACGAAAATGACCTAATTGATTATCCAATGACACAAACACACCTATTGGATGCACAAGATTGGTTAAAAACCCTAATTGGACAAGAATATGCCTAGGGAGGACGGAAATGACCTAATTGATCATACAATGACACAAACACACCTATTGGAAGCACAAGATTGGTTAAAAACCCTAATTGGACAAGAATATGCCTAGAAGGACGAATATGACCTAAATGTTAATCCAATAACACAAATGAACTTATTAGATGCACAAGATTGGTTAAAAACCCTAATTGGACAAGAATATGCCTAGGGAGGACGAAAATGACCTAAATATTAATTCAATGACACAAACAAATTTATCGGATGCACAAGATTGGTTAAAAACCCTAATTGGACAAGAATAAGCCTAGGGAGGACGAAAATGACCTAATTGATCATCCAATGACACAAACACACCTATTGGATGCACAAGATTGGTTAAAAACCCTAATTGGACAAGAATATGCCTAGGGAGGACGAAAATGACCTAATTGATCATCCAATGACACAAACACACCTATTGGATGCCCAAGATTGCTTAAAAACCCAAATTGGACAAGAATATGCCTAGGGAGGACGAAAATGACCTAAATATTAATTCAATGACACAAACAAACTTATCGGATGCACAAGATTGGTTAAAAACCCTAATTGGACAAGAATAAGCCTAGGGAGGACGAAAATGACCTAATTGATCATCCAATGACACAAACACACCTATTGGATGCACAAGATTGGTTAAAAACCCTAATTGGACAAGAATATGCCTAGGGAGGACGAAAATGACCTAATTGATCATCCAATGACACAAATGAACTTATCGGATGCACAAGATTAGTTAAAAACCCTAATTGGACAAGAATAAGCCTAGGGAGGACGAAAATGACCTAATTGATCATCCAATGACACAAACACACCTATTGGATGCACAAGATTGGTTAAAAACCCTAATTGGACAAGAATAAGCCTAGGGAGGACGAAAATGACCTAAATGTTAATCCAATGACACAACTCAACTTATTGGATGCACAAGATTGGTTAGAAACCCTAATTCGACCAGAATAAGCCTAGGGAGGACGAAAATGACCTAATTGATCATCCAATGACACAAACACACCTATTGGATGCACAAGATTGGTTAAAAACCCTAATTGGACAAGAATAAGCCTAGGGAGGACGAAAATGACCTAATTGATCATCCAATGACACAAACACACCTATTGGATGCACAAGATTGGTTAAAAACCCTAATTGGACAAGAATAAGTTTAGTGAGGACGAAAATGACCTAATTGATCATCCAATGACACAAACACACCTATTGGATGCACAAGATTGGTTAAAAACCCTAATTGGACAAGAATATGCCTAGGGAGGACGAATATGACCTAAATGTTAATCCAATAACACAAATGAACTTATTGGATGCACAAGATTGGTTAAAAACCCTAATTGGACAAGAATAAGCCTAGGGAGAACGAAAATGACCTAAGTGATCATCCAATGACACAAACACACCTATTGGATGCACAAGATTGGTTAAAAACCCTAATTGGACAAGAATAAGCCTAGTGAGGACGAAAATGACCTAATTGATCATCCAATGACACAAACACACCTATTGGATGCTCAAGATTGGTTAAAAACCCTAATTGGACAAGGATATACCTAGGGAGGACGAAAATGACCTAAATATTAATTCAATGACACAAACAAAGTTATTGGGTGCACAAGATTGGTTAAAAACCCTAATTGGACAAGAATAAGCCTAGGGAGGACGAAAATGACCTAATTGATTATCCAATGACACAAACACACCTATTGGATGCACAAGATTGGTTAAAAACCCTACTTGGACAAGAACATGCCGAGGAAGGACGAAAATGACCTAAGTGATCATCCAATGACACTAATGAACTTATTGGATGCACAAGATTGGTTAAAAACCCTAATTGGACAAGAATAAGCCTAGGGAGGACGAAAATGACCTAATTGATCATCCAATGACACAAACACACCTATTGGATGCACAAGATTGGTTAAAAACCCTAATTGGACAAGAATATGCCTAGGGAGGACGAATATGACCTAAATGTTAATCCAATAACACAAATGAACTTATTGGATGCACAAGATTGGTTAAAAACCCTAATTGGACAAGAATATGCCTATGGAGGACTGATATGACCTAAATGTTAATCCAATGACACAAATGAACTTATTGGATGCACAAGATTGGTTAAAAACCCTAATTGGACAAGAATAAGCCTAGGGAGGACGAAAATGACCTAATTGATCATCCAATGACACAAACACACCTATTGGATGCACAAGATTGGTTAAAAACCCTAATTGGACAAGAATAAGCCTAGGGAGGACGAAAATGACCTAATTGATCATCCAATGACACAAACACACCTATTGGATGCACAAGATTGGTTAAAAAGCTTAATTGGACAAGAATATGCCTAGGGATGACGAAAATGACCTCATTGATCATCCAATGACACAAACACACCTATTAGATGCACAAGATTGGTTAAAAACCCTAATTGGACAAGAATAAGCCTAGGGAGGACGAAAATGACCTAATTGATCATCCAATGACACAAACACACCTATTGGATGCACAAGATTGGTTAAAAACCCTAATTGGACAAGAATATGCCTAGGGAGGACGAAAATGACCTAATTGATCATCCAATGACACAAACACACCTATTGGATGCACAAGTATGGTTAAAAACCCTAATTGGACAAGAATATGCCTAGGGAGGACGAAAATGACCTAATTGATCATCCAATGACACAAACACACCTATTGGATGCACAAGATTGGTTAAAAACCCTAATTGGACAAGAATATGCCTAGGGAGGACGACAATGACCTAATTGATCATCCAATGAAACAAACACACCTATTGGATGCACAAGATTGGTTAAAAACCCTATTTGGACAAGAATATGCTTAGGGAGGACGAAAATGACCTAAATATTAATTCAATGACCCAAACAAAGTTATTGGATGCACAAGATTGGTTAAAAACCCTAATTGGACAAGAATAAGCCTAGGGAGGACGAAAATGACCTAATTAATCATCCAAAGACACAAACACACCTATTGGAAGCACAAGATTGGTTAAAAACCCTAATTGGACAAGAATATGACTAGGGAGGACGAAAATGACCTAAATGTTAATCCAATGACACAAATGAACTTATTGGATGCACAAGATTGGTTAAAAACCCTAATTGGACAAGAATAAGCCTAGGGAGGACGAAAATGACCTAATTGATCATCCAATGACACAAACACACCTATTGGATGCACAAGATTGGTTAAAATCCCTAATTGGACAAGAATATGCCTAGGGAGGACGAAAATGACCTAAATATTAATTCAATGACACAAACAAAGTTATTGGATGCACAAGATTGGTTAAAAACCCTAATTGGACAAGAATATGCCTAGGGAGGACGAATGTGACCTAAATGTTAATCCAATAACACAAATGAACTTATTGGATGCACAAGATTGGTTAAAAACCCTAATTGCACAAGAATATGCCTAGGGATGATGGATATGACCTAAATGTTAATCCAATGACACAAATGAACTTATTGGATGCACAAGATTGGTTAAAAACCCTAATTGGACAAGAATAAGCCTAGGGAGGACGAAAATGACCTAATTGATCATCCAATGACACAAACACACCTATTGGATGCACAAGATTGGTTAAAAACCCTAATTGGACAAGAATATGCCTAGGGAGGACGAAAATGACCTAAATATTAATTCAATGACACAAACAAAGTTATTGGATGCACAAGATTGGTTAACAACCCTAATTGGACAAGAATAAGCCTAGGGAGGACGAAAATGACCTAATTGATCATCCAATGACACAAACACACCTATTGGATGCAAAAGATTGGTTAAAAACCCTAATTGGACAAGATGATGCCTAGGGAGGACGAAAATGACCTAAATATTAATTCAATGACACAAACAAACTTATTGGATGCACAAGATTGGTTAAAAACCCTAATTGGACAAGATGATGCCTAGGGAGGACGAAAATGACCTAAATATTAATTCAATGACACAAACAAACTTATTGGATGAACAAAATTGGTTAAAAACCCTAATTGGACAAGAATATGCCTAGGGAGGACGAAAATGACCTAATTGATCATCCAATGACACAAACACACCTATTGGATGCACAAGATGTGTTAAAAACACTAATTGGACAAGATGATGCCTAGGGAGGACGAAAATGACCTAAATATTAATTCAATGACGCAAACAAACTTATTGGATGAACAAAATTGGTTAAAAACCCTAATTGGACAAGAATATGCCTAGGGAGGACGAAAATGACCTAATTGATCATCCAATGACACAAACACACCTATTGGATGCACAAGATTGGTTAAAAACCCTAATTGGACAAGAATAAGCCTAGGGAGGACGAAAATGACCTAATTGATCATCCAATGATACAAACACACCTATTGGATGCACAAGATTGGTTAAAAACCCTAATTGGGCAAGAATATGCCTAGGGAGGACGGAAATGACCTAAATATTAATTCAATGACACAAACAAACTTATTGGATGCACAAGATTGGTTAAAAACCCTAATTGGACAAGAATAAGACTAGGGAGGACGAAAATGACCTAATTGATCATCCAATGACACAAACACACCTATTGGATGCAAAAGATTGGTTAAAAACCCTAATTGGACAAGATGATGCCTAGGGAGGACGAAAATGACCTAAATATTAATTCAATGACATAAACAAACTTATTGGATGAACAAAATTGGTTAAAAACCCTAATTGGACAAGAATATGTCTAGGGAGGACGAAAATGACCTAATTAATCATCCAATGACACAAACACACCTATTGGATGCACAAGATTGGTTAAAAACCCTAATTGGACAAGAATAAGCCTAGGGAGGACGAAAATGACCTAATTGATCATCCAATGACACAAACACACCTATTGGATGCACAAGATTGGTTAAAAACCCTAATTGGACAAGAATATGCCTAGGGAGGACGAAAATGACCTAATTGATCATCCAATGACACAAATGAACTTATTGGATGCACAAGATTGGTTAAAAACCCTAATTGGGCAAGAATATGCCTAGGGAGGACGAAAATGACCTAATTGATCATCCGATGACACAAACACACCTATTAGATGCACAAGATTGGTTAAAAACCCTAATTGGACAAGAATTAGCCTAGGGAGGACGAAAATGACCTAAATGTTAATCCAATGACACAACTCAACTTATTGGATGCACAAGATTGGTTAAAAACCCTAATTGGACAAGAATAAGCCTATGGAGGACGAAAATGACCTAATTGATCATCCAATGACACAAACACACCTATTGGATGCATTAGATTGGTTAAAAACCCTAATTGGACAAGAATAAGCCTAGGGAGGACGAAAATGACCTAAATGTTAATCCAATGACACAACTCAACTTATTGGATGCACAAGATTGGTTAAAAACCCTAATTGGACAAGAATAAGCCTAGGGAGGACGAAAATGACCTAATTGATCATCCAATGACACAAATGAACTTATTGGATGCACAAGATTAGTGAAAAACCCTAATTGGACAAGAATAAGCCTACGGAGGACCAAAATAACCTAATTGATAATCCAATGACACAAACACACCTATTGGATGCACAAGATTGGTCTAAAACTCTAATTGGACAAGAATATGTCTAGGGAGGACGAAAATGACCTAAATGTTAATCCAATGACACAAATGAACTTATTGGATGCACAAGATTGGTTAAAAACCCTAATTGGACAAGAATAAGCCTAGGGAGGACGAAAATGACCTAATTGATCATCCAATGACACAAACACACCTATTGGATGCACAAGATTGGTTAAAAACCCTAATTGGACAAGAATATGCCTGGGGAGGACGAAAATGACCTAATTGATCATCCACTAACACAAATGAACTTATTGGATGCACAAGATTAGTTAAAAACACTAATTGGACAAGAATAAGCCTAGGGAGGACGAAAATAACCTAATTGATCATCCAATGACACAAACACACCTATTGGATGCACAAGATTGGTCTAAAACTCTAATTGGACAAGAATATGCCTAGGTAGGACGAAAATGACCTAAATGTTAATCCAATGACACCAATGAACTTATTGGATGCACAAGGTTGGTTAAAAACCCTAATTGGACAAGAATAAGCCTAGGGAGGACGAAAATGACCTAAATGTTAATCCAATAACACAACTCAACTTATTGGATGCACAAGATTGGTTAAAAACCCTAATTGGCAAGAATAAGCCTAGGGAGGACGAAAATGACCTAATTGATCATCCAATGACACAAACACACCTATTGGATGCACAAGATTGGTTAAAAACCCTAATTGGACAAGAATAAGCCTAGGGAGGACGAAAATGACCTAAATGTTAATCCAATGACACATCTCAACTTATTGGATGCACAAGATTGGTTAAAAACCCTAATTGGACAAGAATATGCCTAGGGAGGACGAAAATGACCTAATTGATCATCCAATGACACAAACATACCTATTGGATAAACAAGATTGGTTAAAAACCCTAATTGGACAAGAATATGCCTCGGGAGGACGAAAATGACCTAATTGATCATCCAATGACACAAACACACCTATTGGATGCACAAGATTGGTTAAAAACCCTAATTGGACAAGAATATGCCTAGGGAGGACGAATATGACCTAAATGTTAATCCAATGACACAAATGCACTTATTGGATGCACAAGATTGGTTAAAAACCCTAATTGGACAAGAATAAGCCTAGGGAGGACGAAAATGACCTAATTGATCATCCAATGACACAAACACACCTATTGGATGCACAAGATTGGTTAAAAACCCTAATTGGACAAGAATATGCCTAGGGAGGACGAAAATGACCTAATTGGTCATCCAATGACACAAACACACCTATTGGATGCACAAGATTGGTTAAAAACCCTAATTGGACAAGAATAAGCCTAGGGAGGACGAAAATAACCTAATTGATCATCCAATGACACAAACACACCTATTGGATGCACAAGATTGGTTAAAAACCCTAATTGGACAAGAATATGCCTAGGCAGGACGAAAATGATCTAAATGTTAATCCAATGACACAAATGAACTTATTGGATGCACAAGATTGGTTAAAAACCCTAATTGGACAAGAATAAGCCTAGGGAGGACGAAAATGACCTAATTGATCATCCAATGACACAAACACACCTATTGGATGCACAAGATTGGTTAAAAACCCTAATTGGACAAGAATATGCCTAGGGAGGACGAAAATGACCTAATTGATCATCCAATGACACAAACACACCTATTGGATGCAGAAGATTGGTTAAAAACCCTAATTGGACAATAATATGCGTAGGGAGGACGAAAATGACCTAAATATTAATTCAATGACACAAACAAACTTATTGGATTCACAAGATTGGTTAAAAACCCTAATTGGGCAAGAATAGGCCTAGGGAGGACGAAAATGACCTAATTGATCATCCAATGACACAAACACACCTATTGGATGCACAAGATTGGTTAAAAACCCTAATTGGACAAGAATAAGCCTAGGGAGGACGAAAATGACCTAATTGATCATCCAATGACACAAACACACCTATTGGATGCACAAGATTGGTTAAAAACCCTAATTGGACAAGAATATGCCTAGGGAGGACGAAAATGACCTAATTGATCATCCAATGACACAACTCAACTTATTGGATGCACAAGATTGGTTAAAAACCCTAATTGGACAAGAATAAGCCTAGGGAGGACGAAAATAACCTAATTGATCATCCAATCACACAAACATACCTATTGGATGCACAAGATTGGTTAAAAACCCTAATTGGACAAGAATAAGCCTAGGGAGGATGATAATGACCTAATTGATCATCCAATGACACAAACACACCTATTGGATGCACAAGATTAGTTAAAAACCCTAATTGGACAAGAATAAGCCTAGGGAGGACGAAATAGACCTAAATGTTAATCCAATGACACAACTCAACTTATTGGATGCACAAGATTGGTTAAAAACCCTAATTGGACAAGAATAAGCCTAGGGAGGACGAAAATGACCTAATTGATCATCCAATGACACAAACACACCTATTGGATGCACAAGATTGGTTAAAAACCCTAATTGGACAAGAATATGCCTAGGGAGGACGTAAATGACGTAAATATTAATTCAATGACACAAACAAAGTTATTGGATGCACAAGATTGGTTAAAAACCCTAATTGGACTAGAATAAGCATAGGGAGGACGTAAATGACCTAATTGATCATCCAATGACACAAACACACCTATTGGATGCACAAGATTGGTTAAAAACCCTAATTGGACAAGAATATGCCTAGGGAGGACGAAAATGACCTAATTGATCATCCAATGACATAAACACACCTATTGGATGCGCAAGATTTGTTAAAAACCCTAATTGGACAAGAATATGCCTAGGGAGGACGAAAATGACCTAAATGTTAATCCAATGACACAAATGAACTTATTGGATGCACAAGATTGGTTAAAAACCCTAATTGGACAAGAATAAGCCTAGGGAGGACGAAAATGACTTAAATGTTAATCCAATGACACAACTCAACTTATTGGATGCACAAGATTGGTTAAAAACCCTAATTGGGCAAGAATAAGCCTAGGGAGGACGAAAATGACCTAATTGATCATCCAATGACACAAATGAACTTATTGGATGCACAAGATTAGTTAAAAACCCTAATTGGACAAGAATAAGCCTAGGGAGGACGAAAATAACCTAATTGATCATCCAATGACACAAACACACCTATTGGATGCACAAGATTGGTCTAAAACTCTAATTGGACAAGAATATGCATAGGGAGGACGAAAATGTCCTAAATGTTAATCCAATGACACAACTCAACTTATTGGATGCACAAGATTGGTTAAAAACCCTGATTGGACAAGAATAAGGCTAGGGAGGTCGAAAATGACCTAAATGTTAATCCAATGCACAACTAAACTTATTGGATGCACAAGATTGGTTAAAAACCCTAATTGGGCAAGAATAAGCCTAGGGAGGACGAAAATGACCTAATTGATCATCCAATGACAGAAACACACCTATTGGATGCACAAGATTGGTTAAAAACCCTAATTGGACAAGAATAAGCCTAGGGAGGACGAAAATGACCTAATTGATCATGCAATGACACAAACACACCTATTGGATGCACAAGATTGGTTAAAAACCCTAATTGGACAAGAATAAGCCTACGGAGGACAAAAATGACCTAATTGATCATCCAATGACACAAACACACCTATTGGATGCACAAGATTGGTTAAAAACCCTAATTGGACAAGAATAAGCCTAGGGAGGACGAAAATGACCTAATTGATCATCCAATGACACAAACACACCTATTGGATGCACAAGATTGGTTAAAAACCCTAATTGGACAAGAATAAGCCTAGGGAGGACGAAAATGACCTAAATGTTAATCCAATGACACAACTCAACTTATTGGATGCACAAGATTGGTTAAAAACCCTAATTGGACAAGAATAAGCATAGGGAGTACGAAAATGACCTAATTGATCATCCAATGACACAAACACACCTATTGGATGCACAAGATTGGTTAAAAACCCTAATTGGACAAGAATATGCCTAGGGAGGACGAAAATGACCTAATTGATAATCCAATGACACAAACGAACCTATTGGATGCACAAGATTGGTTAAAAACCCTAATTGGACAAGAATAAGCCTAGGGAGGACGAAAATGACCTAATTGATCATCCAATGACACAAACACACCTATTGGATGCACAAGATTGGTTAAAAACCCTAATTGGACAAGAATATGCATAGGGAGGACGAAAATGACCTAACTGATCATCCAATAGCACAAACACACCTATTGGATGCACAAGATTGGTTAAAAACCCTAATTGGACAAGAATAAGCCTAGGGAGGACGAAAATGACCTAATTGATCATCCAATGACACAAACACACCTATTGGATGCACAAGATTGGTTAAAAACCCTAATTGGACAAGAATAAGCCTAGGGAGGACGAAAATGACCTAATTGATCATCCAATGACACATACACACCTATTAGATGCACAAGAACTGTTAAAAACCATAATTGGACAAGAATAAGCCTAGGGAGGACGAAAATGACCTAATTGATCATCCAATGACACAAACACACCTATTGGATGCACAAGATTGGTTAAAAACCCTAATTGGACAAGAATATGCCTAGGGAGGGAGAAAATGACCTAATTGATCATTCAATGACACAAACAAAGTTATTGGATGCCCAAGATTGGTTAAAAACCCTAATTGGACAAGAATAAGCCTAGGGAGGACGAAAATGACCTAATTGATCATCCAATGACACAAACACACCTATTGGATGCACAAGATTGGTTAAAAACCCTAATTGGACAAGAATATGCCTAGGGAGGATGAAAATGACCTAAATATTAATTCAATGACTCAAACATACCTATTGGATGCACAAGATTGGTTAAAAACCCTAATTGGACAAGAATAAGCCTAGGGAGGACGAAAATGACCTAATTGATCATCCAATGACACAAACACACCTATTGGATGCACAAGATTGGTTAAAAACCCTAATTGGACAAGAATATGCCTAGGGAGGACAAAAATGACCTAAATATTAATTCATTGACACAAACAAACTTATTGGATGCACAAGATTGGTTAAAAACCCTAATTGGACAAGAATATGCCTAGAGAGGACAAAAATGACCTAAATATTAATTCAATGAAACAAACAAACCTATTGGATGCACAAGATTTGTTAAAAACCCTAATTGGATAAAAATATTCCTAGGGAGGAAGAAAATGACCCAATTGATCATCCAATGACACAAACACACCTATTGGATGCACAAGATTGGTTAAAAACCCTAATTGGACAAGAATAAGCCTAGGGAGGACGAAAATGACCTAATTGATCATCCAATGACACAAACACACCTATTGGATGCACAAGATTGGTTAAAAACCCTAATTGGACAAGAATATGCCTAGGGAGGACGAAAATGACCTAATTGATCATCCATTGCCACAAACACACCTATTGGATGCACAAGAATTGTTAAAAACCCTAATTGGACAAGAATAAGCCTAGGGAGGACGAAAATGACCTAATTGGTCATCCAATGACACAAACACACCTATTGGATGCACAAGATTGGTTAAAAACCCTAATTGGACAAGAATAAGCCAAGGGAGGACGAAAATGACCTAATTGATCATCCAATGACACAAACACACCTATTGGATGCACAAGATTGGATAAAAACCCTAATTGGACAAGAATAAGCCTAGGGAGGACGAAAATGACCTAAATGTTAATCCAATGACACAACTCAACTTATTGGATGCACAAGATTGGTTAAAAACCTTTATTGGGCAAGAATAAGCCTAGGGAGGACGAAAATGACCTAATTGATCATCCAATGACACAAACACACCTATTAGATGCACAAGATTGATTAAAAACCCTAATTGCACAAGAATAAGCCAAGGGAGGACGAAAATGACCTAATTGATTATCCAATGACACAAACACACCTATTGGATGCACAAGATTGGTTAAAAACCCTAATTGGACAAGAATAAGCCTAGGGAGGACGAAAATGACCTAATTGATCATCCAATGACACAAACACACCTATTGGATGCACAAGATTGGTTAAAAACCCTAATTGGACAAGAATATGCCTAGGGAGGACGAAAATGACCTAATTGATCATCCAATGACACAAACACACCTATTGGATGCACAAGATTGGTTAAAAACCCTAATTGGACAAGAATAAGCCTAGGGAGGACGAAAATGACCTAATTGATCATCCAATGACACAAACACACCTATTGCATGCACAAGATTGGTTAAAAACCCTAATTGGACAAGAATATGCCTAGGGAGGATGGATATGACCTAAATGTTAATCCAATGACACAAATGAACTTATTGGATGCACTAGATTGGTTAAAAACCCTAATTGGACAAGAATATGCCTAGGGAGGACGAAAATGACCTAAATGTTAATCCAATGACACAAATGAACTTATTGGATGCACAAGATTGGTTAAAAACCCTAATTGGACCAGAATAAGCCTAGGAAGGACGAAAATGACCTAATTGATCATCCATTGACACAAACACACCTATTGGATGCACAAGATTGGTTAAAAACCTTAATTGGACAAGAATATGCCTAGGGAGGACGAAAATGACCTAATTGATCATCCAATGACACAAACACACCTATTGGATGCACAAGATTGGTTAAAAACCCTAATTGGACAAGAATAAGCCTAGGGAGGACGAAAATGACCTAATTGATCATCCAATGACACAAACACACCTATTGGATGCACAAGGTTGGTTAAAAACCCTAATTGGACAAGAATAAGCCTAGGGAGGACGAAAATGACCTAATTGATCATCCAACGACACAAAACACCTATTGGATGCACAAGATTGGTTAAAAACCCTAGTTGGACAAGAATATGCCTATGGAGGACTAAAATGACCTAATTGATCATCCAATGACACAAACACACCTATTGGATGCACAAGATTGGTTAAAAACCCTAATTGGACAAGAATATGCATAGGGAGGACGAAAATGACCTAAATGTTAATCCAATGACACAAATGAACTTATTGGATGCACAAGATTGGTTAAAAACCCTTATTGGACAAGAATAAGCCTAGGGAGGACGAAAATGACCTAATTGATCATCCAATGACACAAACACACCTATTGGATGCACAAGATTGGTTAAAAACCCTAATTGGACAAGAATATGCCTAGGGAGGACGAAAATGACCAAAATATTAATTCAATGACACAAACAAAGTTATTGGATGCACAAGATTGGTTAAAAACCCTAATTTGACAAGAATAAGTCAAGGGAGGACGAAAATGACCTAATCGATCATTCAATGACACAAACACACCTATTGGATGCACAAGATTGGTTAAAAACCCTAATTGGACAAGAATAAGCCTAGGGAGGACGAAAATGACCTAATTGATCATCCAATGACACAAACACACCTATTGGATGCACAAGATTGGTTAAAAACCCTAATTGGACAAGAATAAGCCTAGGGAGGACGAAAATGACCTAATTGATCATCCAATGACACAAATGAACTTATTGGATGCACAAGATTTGTTAAAAACCCTAATTGGACAAGAATAAGCCTAGGGAGGACGAAAATGACCTAATTGATCATCCAATTATACAAACACACCTATTGGATGCACAAGATTGGTAAAAAACCCTAATTGGACAAGAATAAGCCTAGGGAGGACGAAAATGACCTAATTGATCATCCAAGGACACAAACACACCTATTGGATGCACAAGATTGGTTAAAAACCCTAATTGGACAAGAATAAGCCTAGGGAGGACGAAAATGACATAATTGATCATCCAATGACACAAACACACCTATTGGATGCACAAGATTGGTTAAAAACCCTAATTGGACAAGAATATGCCTAGGGAGGACGAAAATGACCTAATTGATCATCCAATGACACAATCACACCTATTGGATGCACAAGATTGGTTAAAAACACTAATTGGACAAGAATATGCCTGGGGAGGACGAAAATGACCTAATTGATCATCCACTAACACAAATGAACTTATTGGATGCACAAGATTAGTTAAAAACACTAATTGGACAAGAATAAGCCTAGGGAGGACGAAAATAACCTAATTGATCATCCAATGACACAAACACACCTATTGGATGCACAAGATTGGTCTAAAACTCTAATTGGACAAGAATATGCCTAGGTAGGACGAAAATGACCTAAATATTAATCCAATGACACAAATTGACTTATTGGATGCACAAGATTGGTTAAAAACCCTAATTGGACAAGAATAAGCCTAGGGAGGACGAAAATGACCTAAATGTTAATCCAATAACACAACTCAACTTATTGGATGCACAAGATTGGTTAAAAACCCTAATTGGTCAAGAATAAGCCTAGGGAAGACGAAAATGACCTAATTGATCATCCAATGACACAAACACACCTATTGGATGCACAAGATTGGTTAAAAACCCTAATTGGACAAGAATAAGCCTAGGGAGGACGAAAATGACCTAAATGTTAATCCAATGACACAACTCAACTTATTGGATGCACAAGATTGGTTAAAAACCCTAATTGGACAAGAATAAGCCTAGGGAGGACGAAAATAACCTAATTGATCACCCAATGACACAAACACACCTATTGGATGCACAAGATTCGTTAAAAACCCTAATTGGACAAGAATATGCCTAGGGAGGACGAAAATGACCTAATTGATCATCCAATGACACAAACACACCTATTGGATGCACTAGATTGGTTAAACACCCTAATTGGACAAGAATATGCCTAGGGAGGACGAAAATGACCTAATTGATCATCCAATGACACAAACACACCTATTGGATGCACAAGATTGGTTAAAAACCCTAATTGGACAAGAATAAGCCTAGGGAGGACGAAAATGACCTAATTGATCATCCAATGACACAAACACACCTATTGGATGCACAAGATTGGTTAAAAACCCTAATTGGACAAGAATAAGCCTAGGGAGGACGAAAATGACCTATATGTTAATCCAATGACACAACTCAACTTATTGGATGCACAAGATTGGTTAATAACCCTAATTGGACAAGAATATGCCTAGGGAGGAAGAAAATGACCTAAATATTAATTTAATGACACAAACAAAGTTATTGGATGCACAAGATTGGTTAAAAACCCTAATTGTACAAGAATAAGCCTAGGGAGGACGTAAATGACATTATTGATCATCCAATGACACAAACACACCTATTGGATGCACAAGATTGGTTAAAAACCCTAATTGGACAAGAATATGCCTAGGGAGGACGAAAATGACCTAAATATTAATTCAATGACACAAACAAAGTTATTGGATGCACAAGATTGGTTAAAAACCCTAATTTGACAAGAATAAGTCTAGGGAGGACGAAAATGACCTAATTAATCATCCAATGACACAAACACACCTATTGGATGCACAAGATTGGTTAAAAACCCTAATTGGACAAGAATAAGCCTAGGGAGGACGAAAATGACCTAATTGATCATCCAATGACACAAACACACCTATTGGATGCACAAGATTGGTTAAAAACCCTAATTGGACAAGAATATGCCTAGGGAGGACGAAAATGACCAAAATATTAATTTAATGACATAAACAAACTTATTGGATGCACAAGATTGGTTAAAAACCCTAATTGGACAAGAATAAGCCTAGGGAGGACGAAAATGACCTAATTGATCATCCAATGACACAAACACACCTATTGGATGCACAAGATTGGTTAAAAACCCTAATTGGACAAGAATATGCCTAGGGAGGACGAAAATGACCTAAATGTTAATCCAATGACACAAATAAACATATTGGATGCACAAGATTGGTTTAAAACCCTAATTGGACAAGAATAAGCCTTCGAAGAACGAAAATGACCTAATTGATCATTCAATGACACAAACACACCTATTGGATGCACAAGACTGGTTAAAAACCCTAATTATACAAGAATATGCCTAGGAAGGACGAAAATAACCTAATTGATCATCCAATGACACAAACACACCTATTGGATGCACAAGATTGGTTAAAAACCCTAATTGGACAAGAATAAGCCTAGGGAGGACGAAAATGACCTAATTGATCATCCAATGACACAAACACACCTATTGGATGCACAAGATTGGTTAAAAACCCTAATTGGACAAGAATAAGCCTAGGGAGGACGAAAATGACCTAATTGATCATCCAATGACACAAACACACCTATTGGATGCACAAGATTGGTTAAAAACCCTAATTGGACAAGAATAAGCCTAGGGAGGACGAAAATGACCTAATTGATCATCCAATGACACAAACACACCTATTGGATGCACAAGATTGGTTTAAAACCCTAGTTGATCAAGAATATGCCTAGGAAGGACGAAAATGACCTAATTGATCATCCAATGACACAAATGAACTTATTGGATGCACAAGATTGGTTAAAAACCCTAATTGGACAAGAATAAGCCTAGGGAGGACGAAAATGACCTAATTGATCATCCAATGACACAAACACACCTATTGGATGCACAAGATTGGTTAAAAACCCTAATTGGACAAGAATAAGCCTAGGGAGGACGAAAATGACCTAATTGATCATCCAATGACACAAACACACCTATTGGATGCACAAGATAGGTTAAAAACCCTATTTGGACAAGAACATGCCTAGGGAGGACGAAAATGACCTAATTGATCATCCAATGACACTAATGAACTTATTGGATGCACAAGATTGGTTAAAAACCCTAATTGGACAAGAATAAGCCTAGGGAGGACGAAAATGACCTAATTGATCATCCAATGACACAAACACACCTATTGGATGCACAAGATTGGTTAAAAACCCTATTTGGACAAGAATATGCCTAGGGAGGACGGATATGACCTAAATGTTAATCCAATGACACAAATGAACTTATTGGATGCACAAGATTGGTTCAAAACCCTAATTGGACAAGAATAAGCCTAGGGAGGACAAAAATGACCTAACTGATCATCCAATGACACAAACACACCTATTGGATGCACAAGATTGGTTAAAAACCCTAGTTATACAAGAACATGCCTAGGGAGGACGAAAATGACCTAATTGATCATCCAATGACACTAATGAACTTATTGGATGCACAAGATTGCTTAAAAACCCTAATTGGACAAGAATAAGCCAAGGGAGGACGAAAATGACCTAATTGATCATCCAATGACACAAACACACCTATTAGATGCACAAGATTGGTTAAAAACCCTAATTGGACAAGAATAAGCCTAGGGAGGACGAAAATGACCTAATTGATCATCCAATGACACAAACACACCTATTGGATGCACAAGATTGGTTAAAAACCCTAATTGGACAAGAATAAGCCTAGGGAGGACGAAAATGACCTAAATGTTAATCTAATGACACAACTCAACTTATTGGATGCAAAAGATTGGTTAAAAACCCTAATTGGGCAAGAATAAGCCTAGGGAGGACGAAAATGACCTAATTGATCATCCAATGACACAAACACACCTATTGGATGCACAAGATTGGTTAAAAACCCTAATTGGACAAGAATAAGCCTAGGGAGGACGAAAATGACCTAAATGTTAATCCAATGATACAACTCAACTTATTGGATGCACAAGATTGGTTAAAAACCCTAATTGGCCAAGAATAAGCCTAGGGAAGACGAAAATGACCTAATTGATCATCCAATGACACAAACACACCTATTGGATGCACAATATTGGTTAAAAACCCTAATTGGACAAGAATAAGCCTAGGGAGGACGAAAATGACCTAAATATTAATTCAATGACACAAACAAACTTATCGGATGCACAAGATTGGTTAAAAACCCTAATTGGACAAGAATAAGCCTATGGAGGACGAAAATGACCTAATTGATCATCCAATGACACAAACACACCTATTGGATGCACAAGATTGGTTAAAAACCCTAATTGGACAAGAATAAGCCTAGGGAGGACGAAAATGACCTAATTGATCATCCAGTGACACAAACACACCTATTAGATGCACAAGATTGGTTAAAAACCCTAATTGGACAAGAATATGCCTAGGGAGGACGAAAATGACCTAATTGATCATCCAATGACACAAATGAACTTATTGGATGCACAAGATTAGTTAAAAACCCTAATTGGACAAGAATAAGCCTAGGGAGGACGAAAATAACCTAATTGATCATCCAATGTCACAAACACACCTATTGGATGCACAAGATTGGTCTAAAACTCTAATTGGACAAGAATATGCCTAGGGAGGACGAAAATGACCTAAATGTTAATCCAATGACACAAATGAACTTATTGGATGCACAAGATTGGTGAAAAACCCTAATTGGACAAGAATAAGCCTAGGGAGGACGAAAATGACCTAAATGTTAATCCAATGACACAACTCAACTTATTGGATGCTCAAGATTGGTTAAAACCCCTAATTGGGCAAGAATAAGCCTAGGGAGGACGAAAATGACCTAATTGATCATCCAATGACACAAACACACCTATTGGATGCACAAGATTGGTTAAAAACCCTAATTGGACAAGAATAAGCCTAGGGAGGAAGAAAATGACCTAAATGTTAATCCAATGACACAACTCAACTTATTGGATGCACAAGATTGGTTAAAAACCCTAATTGGACAAGAATAAGCCTAGGGAGGACGAAAATAACCTAATTGATCACCCAATGACACAAACACACCTATTGGATGCACAAGATTCGTTAAAAACCCTAATTGGACAAGAGTATGCCTAGGGAGGACGAAAATGACCTAATTGATCATCCAATGACACAAACACACCTATTGGATAAACAAGATTGGTTAAAAATCCTAATTGGACAAGAATATGCCTAGGGAGGACGAAAATGACCTAATTGATCATCCAATGACACAAACACACCTATTGGATGCACAAGATTGGTTAAAAACCCTAATTGGACAAGAATAAGCCTAGGGAGGACGAAAATGACCTAAATGTTAATCCATTGACACAACTCAACTTATTGGATGCACAAGATTGGTTAAAAACCCTAATTGGACAAGAATAAGCCTAGGGAGGACGAAAATGACCTAAATGTTAATCCAATGACACAACTCAACTTATTGGATGCACAAGATTGGTTAAAAACCCTAATTTGACAAGAATAAGCCTAGGGAGGAAGAAAATGACCTAATTGATCATCCAATGACACAAACACACCTATTGGATGCACAAGATTGGTTAAAAACCTTAATTGGACAAGAATATGCCTAGGGAGGACGAAAATGACCTAATTGATCATCCAATGACACAAACACACCTATTGGATGCACAAGATTGGTTAAAAACCCTAATTGGACAAGAATAAGCCTAGGGAGGACGAAAATGACCTAATTGATCATCCAATGACACAAACACACCTATTGGATGCACAAGATTGGTTAAAAACCCTAATTGGACAAGAATAAGCCTAGGGAGGACGAAAATGACCTAAATGTTAATCCAATGTCACAAATGAACTTATTGGGTGCACAAGATTGGTTAAAAACCCTAATTGGACAAGAATAAGCCTAGGGAGGACGAAAATGACCTAATTGATCATCCAATGACACAAACACACCTATTGGATGCAAAAGATTGGTTAAAAACCCTAATTGGACAAGAATAAGGCTAGGGAGGATGAAAATAACCTAATTGATCATCCAATGACACAAACGCACCTATTGGATGCACAAGATTAGTTAAAAACCCTAATTGGGCAAGAATATGCCAAGGGAGGACGAAAATGACCTAAATGTTAATCCAATGACACAAATGAACTTATTGGGTGCACAAGATTGGTTAAAAACCCTAATTGGACAAGAATAAGCCTAGGGAGGACGAAAATGACCTAAATGTTAATCCAATGACACAACTCAACTTATTGGATGCACAAGATTGGTTAAAAACCCTAATTGGGCAAGAATAAGCCTAGGGATGACGAAAATGACCTAATTGATCATCCAATGACACAAACACACCTATTGGATGCACAAGATTGGTTAAAAACCCTAATTGGACAAGAATAAGCCTAGGGAGGACGAAAATGACCTAATTGATCATCCAATGACACAAACACACCTATTGGATGCACAAGATTGGGTAAAAAACCCTAATTGGACAAGAATAAGCCTAGGGAGGACGAAAATGACCTAATTGATCATCCATTGCCACAAACACACCTATTGGACGCACAAGATTGGTTAAAACCCTAATTGGACAAGAATATGCCTAGGGAGGACGAAAATGACCTAATTGATCATGCAATGACACAAACACACCTATTGGATGCACAAGATTGGTTAAAAACCCTAATTGGACAAAAATATGCCTAGGGAGGACAAAAACGACCTAAATATTAATTCAATGACACTAACAAACTTATTGGATGCACAAGATTGGTTAAAAACCCTAATTGGACAAGAATAAGCCTAGGGAGGACGAAAATGACCTAAATGATCATGCAATGACACAAACACACCTATTGGATGCACAAGATTGGTTAAAAACCCTAATTGGACAAGAATATGCCTAGGGAGGACGAAAATGACCTAAATATTAATTCAATGACACAAACAAAGTTATTGGATGCACAAGATTGGTTAAAAACCCTAATTTTACAAGAATTAGTCAAGGGAGGACGAAAATGACCTAATTGATCATCCAATGACACAAACACACCTATTGGATGCACAAGATTGGTTAAAAACCCTAATTGGACAAGAATAAGCCTAGGGAGGACGAAAATGACCTAATTGATCATCCAATGACACAAACACACCTATTGGATGCACAAGATTGGTTAAAAACCCTAATTGGACAAGAATAAGCCTAGGGAGGACGAAAATGACCTAATTGATCATCCAATGACACAAACACATCTATTGGAAGCACAAGATTGGTTAGAAACCCTAGTTGGACAAGAATATGCCTAGGGAGGACGAAAATGACCTAATTGATCATCCAATGACACAAATGAACTTATTGGATGCACAAGATTGCTTAAAAACCCTAATTGGACAAAAATAAGCATAGAAAGGACGAAAATGACCTAATTGATCATCCAATGACACAAACACACCTATTGGATGCACAAGATTGGTTAAAAACCCTAATTGGACAAGAATAAGCCTAGGGAGGACGAAAATGACCTAATTGATCATCCAATGACACAAACACACCTATTGGATGCACAAGATTGGTTAAAAACCCTAATTGGACAAGAATAAGCCTAGGGAGGACGAAAATGACCTAATTGATCATCCAATGACACAAACACACCTATTGGATGCTCAAGATTGGTTAAAACCCCTAATTGGACAAGAATAAGCCTAGGGAGGACGAAAATGACCTAATTGATCATCCAATGACACAAACACACCTATTGGATGCACAAGATTGGTTAAAAACCCTAATTGGACAAGAATAAGCCTAGGGAGGACGAAAATGACCTAATTGATCATCCAATGACACACACACACTTATTGGATGCACAAGATTGGTTAAAAACCCTAATTGGACAAGAATAAGCCTAGGGAGGACGAAAATGACCTAATTGATCATCCAATGACACAAACACACCTATTGGATGCACAAGATTGGTTAAAAACCCTAATTGGACAAGAATAAGCCTAGGGAGGACGAAAATGACCTAATTGATCATCCAATGACACAAATGAACTTATTGGATGCACAAGATTGGTTAAAAACCCTAATTCAACAAGAATAAGCCTAGGGAGGACGAAAATGACCTAATTGATCATCCAATGACACAAACACACCTATTGGATGCACAAGATTGGTTAAAAACCCTAATTGGACAAGAATATGCCTAGGGAGGACGAAAATGACCTAAATATTAATTCAATGACACAAACAAAGTTATTGGATGCACAAGATTGGTTAAAAACCCTAATTTAACAAGGATAAGCCTAGGGAGGACGTAAATGACCTAATTGATCATCCAATGACACAAACACACCTATTGGATGCACAAGATTGGTTAAAAACCCTAATTGGACAAGAGTAAGCCTAGGGAGGACGAAAATGACCTAAATATTAATTCAATGACACAAACAAACTTATCGGATGCACAAGATTGGTTAAAAACCCTAATTGGACAAGAATAAGCCTAGGGAGGACGAAAATGACCTAATTGATCATCCAATGACACAAACACACCTATTGGATGCACAAGATTGGTTAAAAACCTTAATTGGACAAGAATAAGGCTAGGGAGGACGAAAATAACCTAATTGATCATCCAATGACACAAACACACCTATTGGATGCACAAGATTGGTCTAAAACTCTAATTGGACAAGAATATGCCTAGGGAGGACGAAAATGACCTAAATGTTAATCCAATGACACAAATGAACTTATTGGATGCACAAGATTGGTTAAAAACCCTAATTGGACAAGAATAAGCCTAGGGAGGACGAAAATGACCTAAATGTTAATCCAATGACACAACTCAACTTATTGGATGCACAAGATTGGTTAAAAACCCTAATTGGGCAAGAATAAGCCTAGGCAGGACGAATATGACCTAATTGATCATCCAATGACACAAACACACCTATTGGATGCACAAGATTGGTCTAAAACTCTAATTGGAAAAGAATATGCCTAGGGAGGACGAAAATGACCTAAATGACCTAAATGACCTAAATGAACTTATTGGATGCACAAGATTGGTTAAAAACCCTAATTGGACAAGAATAAGCCTAGGGAGGACGAAAATGACCTAAATGTTAATCCAATGACACAACTCAACTTATTGGATGCACAAGATTGGTTAAAAACCCTAATTGGACAAGAATAAGCATATGGAGGACGAAAATGACCTAATTGATCATCCAATGACACAAACACACCTATTGGATGCACAAGATTGGTCTAAAACTCTAATTGGACAAGAATATGCCTAGGGAGGACGAAAATGACCTAAATGTTAATCCAATGACACAAATGAACTTATTGGATGCACAAGATTGGTTAAAAACCCTAATTGGACAAGAATAAGCCTCGGGAGGACGAAAATGACCTAAATGTTAATCCAATGACACAACTCAACTTATTGGATGCACAAGATTGGTTAAAAACCCTAATTGGACAAGAATAAGCCTAGGGAGGACGAAAATGACCTAATTGATCATCCAATGACACAAACACACCTATTGGATGCACAAGATTTGTTAAAAACCCTAATTGGGCAAGAATATGCCTAGGGAGGACGAAAATGACCTAATTGATCATCCAATGACACAAACACACCTATTGGATGCACAAGATCGGTTAAAAATCCTAATTGGACAAGAATAAGCCTAGGGAGGACGAAAATGACCTAATTGATCATCCAATGACACAAACACACCTATTGGATGCACAAGATTGGTTAAAAACCCTAATTGGACAAGAATAAGCCTAGGGAGGACGAAAATGACCTAAATATTAATCCAATGACACAACTCAACTTATTGGATGCACAAGATTGGTTAAAAACACTAATTGGACAAGAATAAGCCTAGGGAAGACGAAAATGACCTAATTGATCATCCAATGACACAAACACACCAATTGGATCCACAAGATTCGTTAAAAACCCTAATTGGACAAGAATAAGCCTAGGGAGGACGAAAATGACCTAATTGATCATCCAATGACACAAACCCACCTATTGGATGCACAAGATTGGTCTAAAACTCTAATTGGACAAGAATATGCCTAGGGAGGACGAAAATGACCTAAATGTTATTCCAATGACACAAATGAACTTATTGGATGCACAAGATTAGTTAAAAACCCTAATTGGACAAGAATAAGCCTAGGGAGGACCAAAATAACCTAATTGATCATCCAATGACACAAACACACCTATTGGATGCACAAGATTGGTCTAAAACTCTAATTGGACAAGAATATGCCTAGGGAGGACGAAAATGACCTAAATGTTAATCCAATGACACAAATGAACTTATTGGATGCACAAGATTGGTTAAAAACCCTAATTTGACAAGAATAAGCCTAGGGAGGACTAAAATGACCTAATTGATCATCCAATGACACAAACACACCTATTGGATGCACAAGATTGGTTAAAAACCCTAATTGGACAAGAATATGCCTGGGGAGGACGAAAATGACCTAATTGATCATCCACTGACACAAATGAACTTATTGGATGCACAAGATTAGTTAAAAACACTAATTGGACAAGAATAAGCCTAGGGAGGACGAAAATAACCTAATTGATCATCCAATGACACAAACAAACCTATTTGATGCACAAGATTGGTCTAAAACTCTAATTGGACAAGAATATGCCTAGGTAGGATGAAAATTACCTAAATGTTAATCCAATGACACAAATGAACTTATTGGATGCACAAGATTGGTTAAAAACCCTAATTGGACAAGAATAAGCCTAGGGAGGACGAAAATGACCTAAATGTTAATCCAATAACACAACTCAACTTATTGGATGCACAAGATTGGTTAAAAACCCTAATTGGGCAAGAATAAGCCTTGGGAGGACGAAAATGACCTAACTGATCATCCAATGACACAAACACACCTATTGGATGCACAAGATTGGTTAAAAACCCTAATTAGAAAAGAATAAGCCTAGGGATGACGAAAATGACCTAAATGTTAATCCAATGACACAACTCAACTTATTGGATGCACAAGATTGGTTAAAAACCCTAATTGGACAAGAATATGCCTAGGGAGGACGAAAATGACCTAATTGATCATCCAACGACACAAACACACCTATTGGATAAACAAGATTGGTTAAAAACCCTAATTAGACAAGAATATGCCTAGGTAGGACGAAAATGACCTAATTGATCATCCAATGACACAAACACACCTATTGGATGCACAAGATTGGTTAAAAACCCTAATTGGACAAGAATAAGCCTAGGGAGAACGAAAATGACCTAATTGATCATCCAATGACACACACACCTATTGGATGCACAAGATTGGTTAAAAACCCTAATTGAACAAGAATAAGCCTAGGGAGGACGAAAATGACGTAATTGATCATCCATTGCCACAAACACACCTATTGGATGCACAAGATTGGTTAAAAACCCTAATTGGACAAGAATATGCCTAGGGAGGACGAAAATGACCTAATTGGTCATCCAATGACACAAACACACCTATTGGATGCATAAGATTGGTTAAAAACCCTAATTGGACAAGAATAAGCCTAGGGAGGACGAAAATAACCTAATTGATCATCCAATGACACAAACACACCTATTGGATGCACAAGATTAGTTAAAAACCCAAATTGGACAAGAATATGCCTAGGGAGGACGAAAATGACCTAAATGTTAATCCAATAACACAAATGAACTTATTGGATGCACAAGATTGGTTAAAAACCCTAATTGGACAAGAATAAGCCTAGGGAGGACGAAAATGACCTAAATGTCAATCCAATGACACAACTCTACTTATTGGATGCACAAGATTGGTTAAAAACCCTAATTGGACAAGAATAAGCCTATGGTGGACGAAAATGACCTAATTGATCATCCAATGACACAAACACACCTATTGGATGCATAAGATTGGTTAAAAACCCTAATTGGACAAGAATAAGCCTAGGGAGGACGAAAATAACCTAATTGATCATCCAATGACACAAACACACCTATTGGATGCACAAGATTAGTTAAAAACCCTAATTGGACAAGAATATGCCTAGGGAGGACGAAAATGACCTAAATGTTAATCCAATAACACAAATGAACTTATTGGATGCACAAGATTGGTTAAAAACCCTAATTGGACAAGAATAAGCCTAGGGAGGACGAAAATGACCTAAATGTCAATCCAATGACACAACTCTACTTATTGGATGCACAAGATTGGTTAGAAACCCTAATTGGACAAGAATAAGCCTATGGTGGACGAAAATGACCTAATTGATCATCCAATGACACAAACACACATATTGGATGCACAAGATTGGTTAAAAACCCTAATTGGACAAGAATAAGCCTAGGGAGGACGAATATGACCTAAATGTTAATCCAATGACACAACTCAACTTATTGGATGCACAAGACTGGTTAAAAACCCTAATTGGACAAGAATAAGCCTAGGGAGGACGAAAATGACCTAATTGATCATCCAATGACACAAACACACCTATTGGATGCACAAGATTGGTTAAAAACCTTAATTGGACAAGAATATGCCTAGGGAAGACGAAAATGACCTAAATATTAATTCAATGACACAAACAAACTTATCGGATGCACAAGATTGGTTAAAAACCCTAATTGGACAAGAATAAGCCTAGGGAGGAAGAAAATGACCTAATTGATCATCCAAAGACACAAACACACCTATTAGATGCACAAGATTGGTTAAAAACCCTAATTGGACAAGAATAAGCCTAGGGAGGACGAAAATGACCTAATTGATCATCCAATGACACAAACACACCTATTGGATGCACAAGATTGGTTAAAAACCCTAATTGGACAAGAATAAGCCTAGGGAGGACGAAAATGACCTAATTGATCATCCAATGACACAAACACACCTATTGGATGCACAAGATTGGTTAAAAACACTAAATGGGCAAGAATATGCCTGGGGAGGACGAAAATGACCTAATTGATCATCCACTGACACAAACACACCTATTGGATAAACAAGATTGGTTAAAAACCCTTATTGGACAAGAATATGCCTAGGGAGGACGAAAATGACCTAATTGATCATCCAATGACACAAACACACCTATTGGATGCACAAGATTGGTTAAAAACCCTAATTGGACAAGAATAAGCCTAGGGAGGACGAAAATGACCTAATTGATCATCCAATGACACATACACACCTATTAGATGCACAAGAACTGTTAAAAACCCTAATTGGACAAGAATAAGCCTAGGGAGGACGAAAATGACCTAATTGATCATTCAATGACACAAACATACCTATTGGATGCACAAGATTCGTTAAAAACCCTAATTGGACAAGAATATGCCTAGGGAGGACGAAAATGACCTAAATATTAATTCAATGAAACAGACAAACTTATTGGATGCACAAGATTGGTTAAAAACCCTTATTGGACAAGAATATGCCTAGGGAGGACGAAAATGACCTAATTGATCATCCAATGACACAAACACACCTATTGGATGCACAAGATTGGTTAAAAACCCTAATTGGACAAGAATAAGCGTAGGGAGAACGAAAATAACCTAACTGATCATCCAATGACACAAACACACCTATTGGATGCACAAGATTGGTTAAAAACCCTAATTGGACAAGAATATGCCTAGGGAGGACGAAAATGACCTAAATGTTAATCCAATGACACAAATCAACTTATTGGATGCACAAGATTGGTTAAAAACCCTAATTGGACAAGAATAAGCCTAGGGAGGACGAAAATGACCTAAATGTCAATCCAATGACACAACTCTACTTATTGGATGCACAAGATTGGTTAAAAACCCTAATTGGACAAGAATAAGCCTATGGTGGACGAAAATGACCTAATTGATCATCCAATGACACAAACACACCTATTGGATGCACAAGATTGGTTAAAAACCCTAATTGGACAAGAATAAGCCTAGGGAGGACGAATATGACCTAATTGATCACCCAATGACACAAACACACCTATTAGATGCACAAGATTGGTTAAAAACCCTAATTGGACAAGAATAAGCCTAGGGAGGACGAAAATGACCTAATTGATCATCCAATGACACAAACACACCTATTGGATGCACAAGATTGGTTAAAAACCCTAATTGGACAAGAATATGCCTAGGGAGGACAAAAATGACCTATTTGATCATCCAATGACACAAATGAACTTATTGGATGCACAAGATTTGTTAAAAACCCTAATTGGACAAGAATAAGCCTAGGGAGGACGAAAATGACCTAATTAATCATCCAATGACACAAACACACCTATTGGATGCACAAGATTGGTTAAAAACCCTAATTGGACAAGAATAAGCCTACGTAGGACGAAAATGACCTAATTGATCATCCAATGACACAAACACACCTATTGGATGCACAAGATTGGTTAAAAACCCTAATTGTACAAGAATAAGCCTAGGGAGGACGAAAATGACCTAATTGATCATCCAATGACACAAACACACCTATTGGATGCACAAGATTGGTTAAAAACCCTAGTTGGACAAGAATATGCCTAGGGAGGACGAAAATGACCTAATTGATCATCCAATGACACAAATGAACTTATTGGATGCACAAGATTGGTTAAAAACCCTAGTTGTACAAGAATATACATAGGGAGGACGAAAATGACCTAATTGATCATCTAATGACACAAATGAACTTATTGGATGTACAAGATTTGTTAAAAACCCTAATTGGACAAGAATAAGCCTAGGGAGGACGAAAATGACCTAATTGATCATCCAATGACACAAACACACCTATTGGATGCACAAGATTGGTTAAAAACCCTAATTGGACAAGAATAAGCCTAGGGAGGACGAAAATGACCTAATTGATCATCCAATGACACAAACACACCTATTGGATGCACAAGATTGGTTAAAAACCCTAATTGGACAAGAATAAGCCTAGGGAGGACGAAAATGACCTAATTGATCATCCAATGACACAAACACGCCTATTGGATGCACAAGATTGGTTAAAAACCATAATTGGACAAGAATATGCCTAGGGAGGACGAATATGACCTAAATGTTAATCCAATAACACAAATGAACTTATTGGATGCACAAGATTGGTTAAAAACCCTAATTGGACAAGAATAAGCCTAGGGAGGACAAAAATGACCTAATTGATCATCCAATGACACAAACACACCTATTGGATGCACAAGATTGGTTAAAAACCCTAATAGGACAAGAATAAGCCAAGGGAGGACGAAAATGACCTAATTGATCATCCAATGACACAAACACACCTATTGGATGCACAAGATTGGTTAAAAACCCTAATTGGACAAGAATAAGCCTAGGGAGGACGAAAATGACCTAATTGATCATCCAATGACACAAACACACCTATTGGATGCACAAGATTGGTTAAAAACCATAATTCGACAAGAATATGCCTAGGGAGGACGAATATGACCTAAATGTTAATCCAATAACACAAATGAACTTATTGGATGCACAAGATTGGTTAAAAACCCTAATTGGACAAGAATAAGCCTAGGGAGGACAAAAATGACCTAATTGATCATCCAATGACACAAACACACCTATTGGATGCACAAGATTGGTTAAAAACCTTAATTGGACAAGAATAAGCCTAGGGAGGACAAAAATGACCTAATTGATCATCCAATGACACAAACACACCTATTGGACGCACAAGATTGGTTAAAAACCTTAATTGGACAAGAATAAGCCTAGGGAGGACGAAAATGACCTAATTGATCATCCAATGACACAAACACACCTATTGGATGCACAAGATTGGTTAAAAACCCTAATTGGACAAGAATATGCCTAGGGAGGACGAAAATGACCTAATTGATCATCCAATGACACAAATGAACTTATTTGATGCACAAGATTAGTTAAAAACCCTAATTGATCATCCAATGACACAAACACACCTATTGGATGCACAAGATTGGTTAAAAACCCTAATTGGACAAGAATAAGCCTAGGGAGAACGAAAATGACCTAAATGTTAATCCAATGACACAACTCAACTTATTGGATGCACAAAATTGGTTAAAAACCCTAATTGGACAAGAATAAGCCTAGGGAGAACGAAAATGACCTAAATGTTAATCCAATGACACAACTCAACTTATTGGATGCACAAAATTGGTTAAAAACCCTAATTGGACAAGAATAAGCCTCGGGAGGACGAAAATGACCTAATTGATCATCCAATGACACAAACACACCTATTGGATGCACAAGATTGGTTAAAAACCCTAATTGGACAAGAATATGCCTAGGGAGGACGAAAATGACATAATTGATCATCCAATGACACAAACACACCTATTGGATGCACAAGATTGGTTAAAAACCCTAATTGGACAAGAATATGCCTAGGGAAGACGAAAATGACCTAAATATTAATTCAATGACACAAACAAACTTATCGGATGCACAAGATTGGTTAAAAACCCTAATTGGACAAGAATAAGCCTAGGGAGGACGAAAATGACCTAATTGATCATCCAATTACACAAACACACCTATTAGATGCACAAGATTAGTTAAAAACCCTAATTGGACAAGAATAAGCCTAGGGAGGACGAAAATGACCTAATTGATCATCCAATGACACAAATTAACTTATTGGATGCACAAGATTAGTTAAAAACCCTAATTGGACAAGATTAAGCCTAGGGAGGACCAAAATAACCTAATTGATCATCCAATGACACAAACACACCTATTGGATGCACAAGATTGGTCTAAAACTCTAATTGGACAAGAATATGCCTAGGGAGGACGAAAATGACCTAAATGTTAATCCAATGACACAAATGAACTTATTGGATGCACAAGATTGGTTAAAAACCCTAATTTGACAAGAATAAGCCTAGGGAGGACTAAAATGACCTAATTGATCATCCAATGACACAAACACACCTATTGGATGCACAAGATTGGTTAAAAACCCTAATTGGACAAGAATATGCCTGGGGAGGACGAAAATGACCTAATTGATCATCCACTGACACAAATGAACTTATTGGATGCACAAGATTAGTTAAAAACACTAATTGGACAAGAATAAGCCTAGGGAGGACGAAAATAACCTAATTGATCATCCAATGACACAAACAAACCTATTTGATGCACAAGATTGGTCTAAAACTCTAATTGGACAAGAATATGCCTAGGTAGGATGAAAATTACCTAAATGTTAATCCAATGACACAAATGAACTTATTGGATGCACAAGATTGGTTAAAAACCCTAATTGGACAAGAATAAGCCTAGGGAGGACGAAAATGACCTAATTGATCATCCAATGACACAAACACACCTATTGGATGCACAAGATTGGTTAAAAACCCTAATTGGACAAGAATAAGCCTAGGGAGGACGAAAATGACCTAATTGATCATCCAATGACACAAACACATCTATTGGATGCATAAGATTGGTTAAAAACCCTAATTGGACAAGAATATGCCTAGGGAGGACGAAAATGACCTAATTGATCATCCAATGACACAAATACACCTATTGGATGCACAAGATTGGTTAAAAACCCTAATTGGACAAGAATAAGCATAGGGAGGACGAAAATGACCTAATTGATCATCCAATGAAACAAACACAACTATTGGATGCACAAGATTGGTTAAAAACCCTAATTGGACAAGAATAAGCCTAGGGAGGACGAAAATGACCTAATTGATCATCCAATGACACAAACACACCTATTGGATGCACAAGATTGGTTAAAAACCCTAATTGGACAAGAATAAGCCTAGGGAGGACGAAAATGACCTAATTGATCATCCAATGACACAAACACACCTATTGGATGCACAAGATTGGTTAAAAACCCTAATTGGACAAGAATAAGCCTAGGGAGGACGAAAATGACCTAATTGATCATCCAATGACACAAGCACACCTATTGGATGCACAAGGTTGGTTAAAAACCCTAATTGGACAAGAATAAGCCTAGGGAGGACGAAAATGACCTAATTGATCATCCAATGACACAAACACACCTATTGGATGCACAAGATTGGTTAAAAACCCTAATTGGACAAGAATGTGCCTAGAGAGATCGAAAATGACCTAAATTGATCATCCAATGACACAAACACACCTATTGGATGCACAAGATTGCTTAAAAACCCTAATTGGACAAGAATATGCCTAGGGAGGACGAAAATGACCTAAATGTTAATCCAATGACACAAATGAACTTATTGGATGCACAAGATTGGTTAAAAACCCTAATTGGACAAGAATAAGCCTAGGGAGGACGAAAATGACCTAATTGATCATCCAATGACACAAACACACCTATTGGATGCACAAGATTGGTTAAAAACCCTAATTGGACAAGAATAAGCCTAGGGAGGACGAAAATGACCTAATTGATCATCCATTGACACAAACACACCAATTGGATGCACAAGATTCGTTAAAAACCCTAATTGGACAAGAATATGCCTAGGGAGGACGAAAATGACCTAATTGATCATCCAATAACTCAAACACACCTATTGGATGCACAAGATTGGTTAAAAAGCCTAATTGGACAAGAATATGCCTAGGGAGGACGAAAATGAACTAAATGTTAATCCAATGACACAAATGAACTTATTGGATGCACAAGATTGGTTAAAAACCCTAATTGGAGAAGAATAAGCCTAGGGAGGACGAAAATGACCTAATTGATCATCCAATGACACAAACACACCTATTGGATGCACAAGATTGGTTAAAAACCCTAATTGGACAAGAATAAGCCTAGGGAGGACGAAAATGACCTAATTGATCATCCAATGACACAAACACACCTATTGGATGCACAAGATTAGTTAAAAACCATAATTGGACAAGAATAAGCCTAGGGAGGACGAAAATAACCTAATTGATCATCCAATGACACAAACACACCTATTGGATGCACAAGATTGGTTAAAAACCCTAATTGGACAAGAATAAGCCTAGGGAGGACGAAAATGACCTAATTGATCATCCAATGACACAAACACACCTATTGGATGCACAAGATTGGTTAAAAACCCTAATTGGACAAGAATAATCCTAGGGAGGACGAAAATGACCTAATTGATCATCCAATGACACAAATGAACTTATTGGATGCACAAGATTGGTTAAAAACCCTAATTGGACATGAATAAGCCTAGGGAGGACGAAAATGACCTAATTGATCATCCAATGACACAAACACACCTATTGGATGCACTTGATTGGTTAAAAACCCTAATTTGACAAGAATAAGCCTAGGGAGGACGAAAATGACCTAATTGATCATCCAATGACACAAACACACCTATTGGATGCACAAGATTGGTTAAAAACCCTAATTGGACAAGAATATGCCTAGGGTGGACGAAAATGACCTAATTGATCATCCAATGCCACATACACACCTATTGGATGCACAAGATTGGTTAAAAACCCTAATTGGACAAGAATAAGCCTAGGGAGGACGAAAATGACCTAATTGATCATCCAATGACACAAACACACCTATTGGATGCACAAGATTGGTTAAAAACCCTAATTGGACAAGAATATGCCAAGGGAGGACGAAAATGACCTAATTGATCATCCAATGACACAGACACACCTATTGGATGCACAAGATCGGTTAAAAACCCTAATTGGACAAGAATAAGCCTAGGGAGGATGAAAATGACCTAATTGATCATCCAATGACACAAACACACCTATTGGATGCACAAGATTGGTGAAAAACCTTAATTGGACAAGAATATGCCTAGGGAGGACGAAAATGACCTAATTGATCATCCATTGCCACAAGCACACCTATTAAATGCACAAGATTGGTTAAAAACCCTAATTGGACAAGAATAAGCCTATTGAGGACGAAAATGACCTAAATGTTAATCCAATGACACAACTCAACTTATTGGATGCACAAGATTGGTTAAAAACCCTAATTGGACAAGAATAAGCCTAGGGAGGACGAAAATGACCTAATTGATCATCCAATGACACAAACACACCTATTGGATGCACAAGATTGGTTAAAAACCCTAATTGGACAAGAATATGCCTTGGGAGGACGAAAATAACCTAATTGATCATCCAATGACACAAACACACCTATTGGATGCACAAGATTGGTTAAAAACCATAATTGGACAAGAATAAGCTAGGGAGGACGAAAATGACCTAATTGATCATCCAATGACACAAACACACCTATTGGATGCACAAGATTGGTTAAAAACCCTAATTGGACAAGAATAAGCCTAGGGAGGACGAAAATGACCTAATTGATCATCCAATGACACAAACACACCTATTGGATGCACAAGATTGGTTAAAAACCCTAATTGGACAAGAATAAGCCTAGGGAGGACGAAAATGACCTAATTGATCATCCAATGACACAAACACATCTATTGGAAGCACAAGATTGGTTAGAAACCCTAGTTGGACAAGAATATGCCTAGGGAGGACGAAAATGACCTAATTGATCATCCAATGACACAAATGAACTTATTGGATGCACAAGATTGCTTAAAAACCCTAATTGGACAAAAATAAGCATAGAAAGGACGAAAATGACCTAATTGATCATCCAATGACACAAACACACCTATTGGATGCACAAGATTGGTTAAAAACCCTAATTGGACAAGAATAAGCCTAGGGAGGACGAAAATGACCTAATTGATCATCCAATGACACAAACACACCTATTGGATGCACAAGATTGGTTAAAAACCCTAATTGGACAAGAATAAGCCTAGGGAGGACGAAAATGACCTAATTGATCATCCAATGACACAAACACACCTATTGGATGCACAAGATTGGTTAAAAACCCTAATTGGACAAGAAGATGCCTAGGGAGGACAAAAATGACCTAATTGATCATCGAATGACACAAACACACCTATTGGATGCAAAAGTTTGGTTAAAAACCCTAATTGGACAAGAATAAGCCAAGGGAGAACGAATATGACCTAAATGTTAATCCAATAACACAAATGAACTTATTGGATGCACAAGATTGGTTAAAAACCCTAATTCGACAAGAATAAGCCTAGGGAGGACGAAAATGACCTAATTGATCATCCAATGACACAAACACACCTATTGGATGCACAAGATTGGTTAAAAACCCTAATTGGACAAGAATAAGCCTAGGGAGGACGAAAATGACCTAATTGATCATCCAATGACACAAACACACCTATTGGATGCACAAGATTGGTTAAAAACCCTAATTGGACAAGAATATGCCTAGGGAGGGCGAAAATGATCTAAATATTAATTCAATGACACAAACAAAGTTATTGGATGCACAAGATTGGTTTAAAACCCTAATTGGACAAGAATCAGCCTAGGGAGGACGAAAATGACCTAATTGATCATCCAATGACACAGATGAACTTATTGGATGCACAAGATTGGTTAAAACCCCTAATTGGACAAGAATAAGCCTAGGGAGGACGAAAATGACCTAATTGATCATCCAATGACACAAACACACCTATTGGATGCACAAGATTGGTTAAAAACCCTAATTGGACAAGAATATACCTAGGGAGGACAAAAATGACCTAAATGTTAATTCAATGACACAAACGAACTTATTGGATGCACAACATTGGTTAAAAACCCTAATTGGACAAGGATAAGCCTAGGGAGGATGAAAATGACCTAATTGATCATCCAATGACACAAACACACCTATTGGATGCACAAGATTGGTTAAAAACCCTAATTGGACAAGAATAAGCCTAGGGAGGACGAAAATGACCTAATTGATCATCCAATGACACAAACACACCTATTGGATGCACAAGATTGGTTAAAAACCCTAATTGGACAAGAATAAGCCTAGGGAGGACGAAAATGACCTAATTGATCATCCAATGACACAAACACACCTATTGGATGCACAAGATTGGTTAAAAACCCTAAGTGGACAAGAATAAGCCTAGGGAGGACGAAAATGACTTAAATGTTAATCCAATGACAAAACTCAACTTATTGGATGCACAAGATTGGTTAAAAACCCTAATTGGACAAGAATAAGCCTAGGGAGGACGAAAATGACCTAATTGATCATCCAATGACACAAACACACCTATTGGATGCACAAGATTGGTTAAAAACCCTAATTGGACAAGAATAAGCCTAGGGAGGACGAAAATGACCTAATTGATCATCCAATGACACAAACACACCTATTGGATGCACAAGATTGGTTAAAAACCCTAATTGGACAAGAATAAGCCTAGGGAGGACGAAAATGACCTAATTGATCATCCATTGCCACAAACACACCTATTGGATGCACAAGATTTGTTAAAACCCCTAATTGGACAAGAATATGCCTAGGGAGGACGAAAATGACCTAATTGGTCATCCAATGACACAAACACACGTATTGGATGCATAAGATTGGTTAAAAACCCTAATTGGACAACAATAAGCCTAGGGAGGACGAAAATAACCTAATTGATCATCCAATGACACAAACACACCTATTGGATGCACAAGATTAGTTAAAAACCCTAATTGGACAAGAATATGCCTAGGGAGGACGAAAATGACCTAAATGTTAATCCGATAACACAAATGAACTTATTGGATGCACAAGATTGGTTAAAAACCCTAATTGGACAAGAATAAGCCTAGGGAGGACGAAAATGACCTAAATGTCAATCCAATGACACAACTCTACTTATTGGATGCACAAGATTGGTTAAAAACCCTAATTGGACAAGAATAAGCCTATGGTGGACGAAAATGACCTAATTGATCATCCAATGACACAAACACACCTATTGGATGCACAAGAATGGTTAAAAACCCTAATTGGACAAGAATAAGCCTAGGGAGGACGAATATGACCTAATTGATCATCCAATGACACAAACACACCTATTAGATGCACAAGATTGGTTAAAAACCCTAATTGGACAAGAATAAGCCTAGGGAGGACGAAAATGACCTAATTGATCATCCAATGACACAAACACACCTATTGGATGCACAAGATTGGTTAAAAACCCTAATTGGACAAGAATATGCCTAGGGAGGACGAAAATGACATAATTGATCATCCAATGAC
>JBBPBR010001715.1:0-20465 GCA_037974775.1 Cicer pinnatifidum
CTTATTCTTGTCCAATTAGGGTTTTTAACCAATCTTGTGCATCCAATAACTTTGTTTGTGTCATTGAATTAATATTTAGGTCATTTTCGTCCTCCCTAGGCATATTCTTGTCCAATTAGGGTCTTTAACCAATCTTGTGCATCAAATAGGTGTGTTTGTGTCATTGGATGATCAATTAGGTTATTTTCGTCCTTCCTAGGCTTATTCTTGTCCAATTAGGGTTTTTAACCAATCTTGTGCATCCAATAAGTTCATTTGTGTCATTGGATTAACATTTAGGTCATTTTCGTCCTCCCTAGGCATATTCTTGTCCAATTACGGTTTTTAACCAATCTTGTGCATCCAATAGGTGTGTTTGTGTCATTGGATGATCAATTAGGTCATTTTCACCCTCCCTAGGCATATTCTTGTCCAATTAGGGTTTTTAACCAATCTTGTGCATCCAATAAGTTCATTTGTGTCATTGGATGATCAATTAGGTCATTTTCGTCCTCCCTATGCTTATTCTTTTCAAATTAGGGTTTTTAACCAATCTTGTGCATCCAATAGGTGTGTTTGTGTCATTCGATGATCAATTAGGCCATTTTCGTCCTCCCTAGGCTTATTCTTGTCCAATTAGGGTTTTTAACCAATCTTGTGCATCCAATAGGTGTGTTTGTGTCATTGGATGATCAATTAGGTCATTTTCGTCCCCCTAGGCTTATTCTTGTCCAATTAGGGTTTTTAACCAATCTTGTGCATCCAATAGGTGTGTTTGTTTCATTGGATGATCAATTAGGTCATTTTCGTCCTCCCTAGACTTTTTCTTGTCCAATTAGGGTTTTTAACCAATCTTGTGCATCCAATAACTTTGTTTGTGTCATTGAATTAATATTTAGGTCATTTTCGTCATCCCTAGGCATATTCTTGTCCAATTAGGGTTTTTAACCAATCTTGTGCATCCAATAGGTGGGTTTGTGTCAATGGATGATCAATTAGGTTATTTTCGTCCTTCCTAGGCTTATTCTTGTCCAATTAGGGTTTTTAACCAATCTTGTGCATCCAATAAGTTCATTTGTGTCATTGGATTAACATTTAGGTCATTTTCGTCCTCCCTAGGCATATTCTTGTCCAATTACGGTTTTTAACCAATCTTGTGCATCCAATAGGTGTGTTTGTGTCATTGGATGATCAATTAGGTCATTTTCGTCCATTCTATGCTTATTCTTGTCCAATTAGGGTTTTTAACCAATCTTGTGCATCCAATAAGTTCATTTGTGTCATTGGAGGATCAATTAGGTCATTTTCGTCCTCCCTATGCTTATTCTTTTCAAATTAGGGTTTTTAACCAATCTTGTGCATCCAATAGGTGTGTTTGTGTCATTCGATGATCAATTAGGCCATTTTCGTCCTCCCTAGGCTTATTCTTGTCCAATTAGGGTTTTTAACCAATCTTGTGCATCCAATAAGTTCATTTGTGTCATTGGATTAACATTTAGGTCATTTTCGTCCTCCCTTGGCATATTCTTGTCCAATTAGGGTTTTTAACCAATCTTTGCATCTAATAGGTGTGTTTGTGTCATTGGATGATCAATTAGGTCATTTTCGTCCTCCCTAGGCTTATTCTTGTCCAATTAGGGTTTTTAACCAATCTTGTGCATCCAATAGGTGTGTTTGTGTCATTGGATGATCAATTAGGTCATTTTCGTCCTCCCTAGGCTTATTCTTGTCCAATTAGGGTTTTTAACCAATCTTGTGCATCCAATAGGTGTGTTTGTGTCATTGGATGATCAATTAGGTCATTTTCGTCCTTTCTATGCTTATTTTTGTCCAATTAGGGTTTTTAAGCAATCTTGTGCATCCAATAAGTTCATTTGTGTCATTGGATGATCAATTAGGTCATTTTCGTCCTCCCTAGGCATATTCTTGTCCAACTAGGGTTTCTAACCAATCTTGTGCTTCCAATAGATGTGTTTGTGTCATTGGATGATCAATTAGGTCATTTTCGTCCTCCCTAGGCTTATTCTTGTCCAATTAGGGTTTTTAACCAATCTTGTGCATCCAATAGGTGTGTTTGTGTCATTGGATGATCAATTAGGTCATTTTCGTCCTCCCTAGGCTTATTCTTGTCCAATTAGGGTTTTTAACCAATCTTGTGCATCCAATAGGTGTGTTTGTGTCATTGGATGATCAATTAGGTCATTTTCGTCCTCCCTAGGCTTATTCTTGTCCAATTAGGGTTTTTAACCAATCTTGTGCATCCAATAGGTGTGTTTGTGTCATTGGATGATCAATTAGGTCATTTTTGTCCTCCCTAGGCTTATTTTTGTCCAATTAGTGTTTTTAACCAATCTTGTGCATCCAATAAGTTCATTTGTGTCATTGGATGATCAATTAGGTCATTTTCATCCTCCCTAGGCATATTCATGTCCAACTATGGTTTTTAACCAATCTTGTGCATCCAATAGGTGTGTTTGTGTGATTGGATGATCAATTAGGTCATTTTCGTCCTCCCTAGGCTTATTCTTGTCCAATTAGGGTTTTTAACCAATCTTGTGCATCCAATAGGTGTGTTTGTGTCATTGGATGATCAATTAGGTCATTTTCGTCCTCCCTAGGCTTATTCTTGTCCAATTAGGGTTTTTAACCAATCTTGTGCATCCAATAGGTGTGTTTGTGTCATTGGATGATCAATTAGGTCATTTTTATCCTCCCTAGGCTTATTCTTGTCCAATTAGGATTTTTAACCAATCTTGTGCATCCAATAGGTGTGTTTGTGTCATTGGATGATCAATTAGGTCATTTTCGTCCTCCCTAGGCTTATTCTTGTCTAATTAGGGTTTTTAACCAATCTTGTGCATCCAATAGGTGTGTTTGTGTCATTGGATGATCAATTAGGTCATTTTCGTCCTCCCTAGGCATATTCATGTCCAACTATGGTTTTTAACCAATCTTGTGCATCCAATAGGTGTGTTTGTGTCATTGGATGATCAATTAGGTCATTTTCGTCCTCCCTAGGCTTATTCTTGTCCAATTAGGGTTTTTAACCAATCTTGTGCTTCCAATAACTTTGTTTGTGTCATTGAATTAATATTTAGGTCATTTTCGTCCTCCCTAGGCATATTCTTATCCAATTAGGGTTTTTAACCAATCTTGTGCATCCAATAGGTGTGTTTGTGTCATTGGATGATCAATTAGGTCATTTTCGTCCTCCCTAGGCTTATTCTTGTCCAATTAGGGTTTTTAACCAATCTTGTGCATCCAATAGGTGTGTTTGTGTCATTGGATGATCAATTAGGTCATTTTTCGTCCTCCCTAAGCTTATTCTTGTCCAATTAGGGTTTTTAACCAATCTTATGCATCCAATAGGTGTGTTTGTGTCATTGGATGATCAATTAGGTCATTTTCGTCCTCCCTAGGCTTATTCTTGTCCAATTAGGGTTTTTAACCAATCTTGTGCATCCAATAGGTGTGTTTGTGTCATTGGATGATCAATTAGGTCATTTTCGTCCTCCCTAGGCTTATTCTTGTCCAATTAGGGTTTTTAACCAATCTTGTGCATCCAATAGGTGTGTTTGTGTCATTGGATGATCAATTAGGTTATTTTCGTCCTTCCTAGGCATATTCTTGTATAATTAGGGTTTTTAACCAGTCTTGTGCATCCAATAGGTGTGTTTGTGTCATTGAATGATCAATTAGGTCATTTTCGTTCTTCGAAGGCTTATTCTTGTCCAATTAGGGTTTTAAACCAATCTTGTGCATCCAATATGTTTATTTGTGTCATTGGATTAACATTTAGGTCATTTTCGTCCTCCCTAGGCATATTCTTGTCCAATTAGGGTTTTTAACCAATCTTGTGCATCCAATAGGTGTGTTTGTGTCATTGGATGATCAATTAGGTCATTTTCGTCCTCCCTAGGCTTATTCTTGTCCAATTAGGGTTTTTAACCAATCTTGTGCATCCAATAAGTTTGTTTATGTCATTAAATTAATATTTTGGTCATTTTCGTCCTCCCTAGGCATATTCTTGTCCAATTAGGGTTTTTAACCAATCTTGTGCATCCAATAGGTGTGTTTGTGTCATTGGATGATCAATTAGGTCATTTTCGTCCTCCCTAGGCTTATTCTTGTCCAATTAGGGTTTTTAACCAATCTTGTGCATCCAATAGGTGTGTTTGTGGCAATGGATGATCAATTAGGTCATTTTCGTCCACCCTAGGCTTATTCTAGTTAAATTAGGGTTTTTAACCAATCTTGTGCATCCAATAGGTGTGTTTGTGTCATTGGATGATCAATTAGGTCATTTTCGTCCTCCCTAGGCTTATTCTTGTCCAATTAGGGTTTTTAACCAATCTTGTGCATCCAATAGGTGTGTTTGTGTCATTGAATTATTATTTAGGTCATTTTCGTCCTCCCTATGCATATTCTTGTCCAATTAGGGTTTTTAACCAATCTTGTGCATCCAATAGGTGTGTTTGTGTCATTGGATGATCAATTAGGTCATTTTCGTCCTCCCTAGGCTTATCCTTGTCCAATTAGGGTTTTTAACCAATGTTGTGCATCCAATAAGTTCGTTTGTGTCATTGAATTAACATTTAGGTCATTTTTGTCCTCCCTAGGTATATTCTTGTCCAATTAGGGTTTTTAACCAATCTTGTGCATCCAGTAGGTGTGTTTGTGTCATTGGATGATCAATTAGGTCATTTTCGTCCTCCCTAGGCTTATTCTTGTCGAATTAGGGTTTTTAACCAATCTTGTGCATCCAATAAGTTTGTTTGTATCATTGAATTAATATTTAGGTCATTTTCATCATCCCTAGGCATATTCTTGTCCAATTAGGGTTTTTAACCAATCTTGTGCATCCAATAGGTGTGTTTGTGTCATTGGATGATCAATTAGGTCATTTTCGTCCTCCCTAGGCTTATTCTTGTCCAATTAGGGTTTTTAACCAATCTTGTGCATCCAATAAGTTCATCTGTGTCATTGGATGATCAATTAGGTCATTTTCGTCCTCCCTAGGCATATTCTTGTCCAACTAGGGTTTTAAACCAATCTTGTGCATCCAATAGGTGTGTTTGTGTCATTGGATGATCAATTAGGTCATTTTCATCCTCCCTAGGCTTATTCTTGTCCAATTAGGGTTTTTAATCAATCTTGTGCATCCAATAGGTGTGTTTGTGTCATTGGATGATCAATTTAGGTCATTTTCGTCATCCCTAGGCATATTCTTGTCAAATTAGGGTTTTTAACCAATCTTGTGCATCCAATAGGTGTGTTTGTGTCATTGGATGATCAATTAGGTCATTTTCGTCCTCCCTAGGCTTATTCTTGTCCAATTAGGGTTTTTAACCAATCTTGTGCATCCAATAAGTTCATTTGTGTCATTGGATGATCAATTAGGTCATTTTCGTCCTCCCTAGGCATACTCTTGTCCAACTAGGGTTTTAAACCAATCTTGTGCATCCAATAGGTGTGTTTGTGTCATTGGATGATCAATTAGGTCATTTTCGTCCTCCCTAGGCTTATTCTTGTCCAATTAGGGTTTTTAACCAATCTTGTGCATCCAATAGGTGTGTTTGTGTCATTGGATGATCAATTAGGTCATTTTCGTCCTCCCTAGGCTTATTCTTGTCCAATTAGGGTTTTTAACCAATCTTGTGCATCCAATAACTTTGTTTGTGTCATTGAATTAATATTTTGGTCATTTTCGTCCTCCCTAGGCTTATTCTTGTCCAATTAGGGTTTTTACCCAATCTTGTGCATCCAACAAGTTTGTTTATGTCATTGAATTAATATTTAGGTCATTTTCGTCCTCCCTAGGCATATTCTTGTCCAATTAGGGTTTTTAACCAATCTTGTGCATCCAATAGGTGTGTTTGTGTCATTGGATGATCAATTAGTTCATTTTCGTCCTCCCTAGGCATATTCTTGTCCAATAAGGGTTTTTTTAACGAATCTTGTGAATCCAATAGGTGTGTTTGTGTCATTGGATGATCAATTAGGTCATTTTCGTCCTCCCTAGGCTTATTCTTGTCCAATTAGGGTTTTTAACCAATCTTGTGCATCCAATAGGTGTGTTTGTGTCATTGGATGATCAATTAGGTCATTTTCGTCCTCCCTAGGCATATTCTTGTCCAATTAGGGTTTTTAACCAATCTTGTGCATCCAATAGGTCTGTTTGTGTCATTGGATGATCAATTTAGGTCATTTTCGTTCTCCCTAGGCATATTCTTGTGCAATTAGGGTTTTTAACCAATCTTGTGCATCCAATAGGTGTGTTTGTGTCATTGGATGATCAATTAGGTCATTTTCGTCCTCCCTAGGCTTATTCTTGTCCAATTAGGGTTTTTAACCAATCTTGTGCATCCAATAGGTGTGTTTGTGTCATTGGATGATCAATTAGGTCATTTTCGTCCTCCCTAGGCTTATTCTTGTCCAATTAGGGTTTTTAACCAATCTTGTGCATCCAATAACTTTGTTTGTGTCATTGAATTAATATTTAGGTCATTTTCGTCCTCCCTAGGCATATTCTTGTCCAATTAGGGTTTTTAACCAATCTTGTGCATCCAATAGGTGTGTTTGTGTCATTGGATGATCAATTAGGTCATTTTCGTTCCCCCTAGGCTTATTCTTGTCCAATTAGGGTTTTTCACCAATCTTGTGCATCCAATAACTTTGTTTGTGTCATTGAATTAATATTTAGGTCATTTTCGTCCTCCCTAGGCATATTCTTGTCCAATTAGGGTTTTTAACCAATCTTGTGCATCCAATAGGTGTGTTTGTGTCATTGGATGATCAATTAGGTCATTTTCGTCCTCCCTAGGCTTATTCTTGTCCAATTAGGGTTTTTAACCAATCTTGTGCATCCAATAACTTTGTTTGTGTCATTGAATTAATATTTAGGTCATTTTCGTCCTCCCTAGGCATATTCTTGTCCAATTAGGGTTTTTAACCAATCTTGTGCATCCAATAGGTGTGTTTGTGACATTGGATGATCCATTAGGTCACATTGATCCTCCCTAGGCTTATTCTTGTCCAATTAGGGTTTTTAACCAATCTTGTGCATCCAATAAGTTCATTTGTGTCATTGGATTAACATTTAGGTCATTTTCGTCCTCCCTAGGCATACTCTTGTCCAATTAGGGTTTTTAACCAATCTTGTGCATCCAATAGGTGTGTTTGCGTCATTGGATGATCAATTAGGTCATTTTCGTCCTCCCTAGGCATATTCTTATCCAATTAGGGTTTTTAACCAATCTTGTGCAGCCAATAGGTGTGTTTGTGTCATTGGATGATCAATTAGGTCATTTTCATCCTCCCTAGGCTTATTCTTGTCCAATTAGGGTTTTTAACCAATCTTGTGCATCCAATAACTTTGTTTGTGTCATTGAATTAATATTTAGGTCATTTTCGTCCTCCCTAGGCATATTCTTGTCCAATTAGGGTTTTTAACCAATCTTGTGCATCCAATAAGTTCATTTGTGTCATTGGATTAACATTTAGGTCATTTTCGTCTTCCCTAGGCATACTCTTGTCCAATTAGGGTTTTTAACCAATCTTGTGCATCCAATAGGTGTGTTTGTGTCATTGGATGATCAATTAGGTCATTTTCGTCCTCCCTAGGCATATTCTTATCCAATTAGGGTTTTTAACCAATCTTGTGCAGCCAATAGGTGTGTTTGTGTCATTGGATGATCAATTAGGTCATTTTCGTCCTCCCTAGACTTATTCTTGTCCAATTAGGGTTTTTAACCAATCTTGTGCATCCAATAACTTTGTTTGTGTCATTGAATTAATATTTAGGTCATTTTCGTCATCCCTAGGCATATTCTTGTCCAATTAGGGTTTTTAACCAATCTTGTGCATCCAATAGGTGGGTTTGTGTCAATGGATGATCAATTAGGTTATTTTCGTCCTTCCTAGGCTTATTCTAGTCCAATTAGGGTTTTTAACCAATCTTGTGCATCCAATAAGTTCATTTGTGTCATTGGATTAACATTTAGGTCATTTTCGTCCTCCCTAGGCATATTCTTGTCCAATTACGGTTTTTAACCAATCTTGTGCATCCAATAGGTGTGTTTGTGTCATTGGATGATCAATTATGTCATTTTCGTCCTTTCTATGCTTATTCTTGTCCAATTAGGGTTTTTAACCAATCTTGTGCCTCCAATAAGTTCATTTGTGTCATTGGATAATCAATTAGGTCATTTTCGTCCTCCCTATGCTTATTCTTTTCAAATTATGGTTTTTAACCAATCTTGTGCATCCAATAGGTGTGTTTGTGTCATTGGATGATCAATTAGGTCATTTTCGTCCTCCCTAGGCTTATTCTTGTCCAATTAGGGTTTTTAACCAATCTTGTGCATCCAATAGGTGTGTTTGTGTCATTGGATGATCAATTAGGTCATTTTCGTCCTCCCTAGGCTTATTCTTGTCCAATTAGGGTTTTTAACCAATCTTGTGCATCCAATAGGTGTGTTTGTGTCATTGGATGATCAATAAGGTCATTTTCGTCCTACCTAGGCTTATTCTTGTCCGATTAGGGTTTTTAACCAATCTTGTGCATCCAATAAGTTGAGTTTTGTCATTAGATTAAGATTTAGGTCATTTTCGTCCTCCCTAGGCTTATTCTTGTCCAATTAGGGTTTTTAACCAATCTTGTGCATCCAATAGGTGTGTTTGTGTCATTGGATGATCAATTAGGTCATTTTCGTCCTCCCTAGGCTTATTCTTGTCCAATTAGGGTTTTTAACCAATCTTGTGCATCCAATAGGTGTGTTTGTGTCATTGGATGATCAATTAGGTCATTTTCGTCCTCCCTAGGCTTATTCTTGTCCAATTAGGGTTTTTAACCAATCTTGTCCATCCAATAAGTACATTTGTGTCATTGGATTAACATTTAGGTCATATCAGTCCTCCCTAGGCATATTCTTGTCCAATTAGGGTTTTTAACCAATATTGTGCATCCAATAAGTTCATTTGTGTTATTGGATTAACATTTAGTTCATATTCGTCCTCCCTAGGCATATTCTTGTCCAATTAGGGTTTTTAACCAATCTTGTGCATCCAATAGGTGTGTTTGTGTCATTGGATGATCAATTAGGTCATTTTCGTCCTCCCTAGGCTTATTCTTGTCCAATTAGGGTTTTTAACCAATCTTGTGCATCCAATAGGTGTGTTTGTGTCATTGGATGATCAATTAGGTCACTTTCGTCCTTCCTAGGCTTATTCTTGTCCAATTAGGGTTTTTAACCAATCTTGTGCATCCAATAGGTGTGTTTGTGTCATTGGATGATCAATTAGGTCATTTTCGTCCTCCCTAGACTTATTCTTGTCCAATTAGGGTTTTTAACCAATCTTGTGCATCCAATAACTTTGTTTGTGTCATTGAATTAATATTTAGGTCATTTTCGTCCTCCCTAGGCATATTCTGGTCCAATTAGGGTTTTTAACCAATTTTGTGCATCCAATAGGTGTGTTTGTGTCATTTGATGATCAATTAGGTCATTTTCGTCCTCCCTAGGCATATTCTTGTCCAATTAGGGTTTTTAACCAATCTTGTGCATCCAATAGGTGTGTTTGTGTCATTGGATGATCAATTAGGTCATATTCGTCCTCCCTAGGCATATTCTAGTCTAATTAGGGTTTTTAACCAATCTTGTACATCCAATAGGTGTGGTTGTGGCAATGGATGATCAATTAGGTCATTTTCGTCCTCCCTAGGCTTTTTCTTTTCCAATTAGGGTTTTTAACCAATCTTGTGCATCCAATAGGTGTGTTTGTGTCATTGGATGATCAATTAGGTCATTTTCGTCCTCCCTAGGCTTATTCTTGTCCAATTAGGGTTTTTAACCAATCTTGTGCATCCAATAGGTGTGTTTGTGGCAATGGATGATCAATTAGGTCATTTTCGTCCACCCTAGGCTTATTCTAGTTAAATTAGGGTTTTTAACCAATCTTGTGCATCCAATAGGTGTGTTTGTGTCATTGGATGATCAATTAGGTCATTTTCGTCCTCCCTAGGCTTATTCTTGTCCAATTAGGGTTTTTAACCAATCTTGTGCATCCAATAGGTGTGTTTGTGCCATTGGATGATCAATTAGGTCATTTTCGTCCTTCCTAGGCATATTCTTGTCCAATTAGGGTTTTTAACCAATCTTGTGCATCCAATAGGTGTGTTTGTGTCATTGGATGATCAATTAGGTCATTTTCGTCCTCCCTAGGCTTATTCTTGTCCAATTAGGGTTTTTAACCAATCTTGTGCATCCAATAGGTGTGTTTGTGTCATTGGATGATCAATTAGGTCATTTTTCGTCCTCCCTAAGCTTATTCTTGTCCAATTAGGGTTTTTAACCAATCTTATGCATCCAATAGGTGTGTTTGTGTCATTGGATGATCAATTAGGTCATTTTCGTCCTCCCTAGGCTTATTCTTGTCCAATTAGGGTTTTTAACCAATCTTGTGCATCCAATAGGTGTGTTTGTGTCATTGGATGATCAATTAGGTCATTTTCGTCCTCCCTAGGCTTATTCTTGTCCAATTAGGGTTTTTAACCAATCTTGTGCATCCAATAGGTGTGTTTGTGTCATTGGATGATCAATTAGGTCATTTTCGTCCTCCCTAGGCTTATTCTTGTCCAATTAGGGTTTTTAACCAATCTTGTGCATCCAATAGGTGTGTTTGTGTCATTGGATGATCAATTAGGTCATTTTCATCATCCCAAGGCTTATTCTTGTCCAATTAGGGTTTTTAACCAATCTTGTGCATCCAATAACTTTGTTTGTGTCATTGAATTAATATTTAGGTCATTTTCGTCCTCCTTAGGCATATTCTTGTCGAATTAGGGTTTTTAACCAATCTTGTGAATCCAATCGGTGTGTTTCTGTCATTGGATGATCAATTAGGTCATTTTCGTCCTCCCTAGGCTTATTCTTGTCCAATTAGGGTTTTTAACCAATCTTGTGCATCCAATAGGTGTGTTTGTGTCATTGGATGATCAATTAGGTCATTTTCGTCCTCCCTAGGCTTATTCTTGTCCAATTAGGGTTTTTAACCAATCTTGTGCATCCAATAGGTGTGTTTGTGTCATTGGATGATCAATTAGGTCATTTTCGTCCTCCCTAGACTTATTCTTGTCCAATTAGGGTTTTTAACCAATCTTGTGCATCCAATAACTTTGTTTGTGTCATTGAATTAATATTTAGGTCATTTTCGTCCTCCCTAGGCATATTCTTGTCCCATTAGGGTTTTTAACCAATCTTGTGCATCCAATAGGTGTGTTTGTGTCATTGGATGATCAATTAGGTCATTTTCGTCCTCCCTAGGCATATTCTTGTCCAATTAGGGTTTTTAACCAATCTTGTGCATCCAATACGTTGAGTTGTGTCATTGGATTAACATTTAGGTCATTTTCGTCCTCCCTAGGCATATTCTTGTCCAATTAGGGTTTTTAACCAATCTTGTGCATCCAATAGGTGTGTTTGTGTCATTGGATGATCAATTAGGTCATTTTCGTCCTCCCTAGGCTTATTCTTGTCCAATTAGGGTTTTTAACCAATCTTGTGCATCCAATAGGTGTGTTTGTGTCATTGGATGATCAATTAGGTCATTTTCGTCCTCCCTAGGCTTATTCTTGTCCAATTAGGGTTTTTAACCATTCTTGTGCATCCAATAGGTGTGTTTGTGTCATTGGATGATCAATTAGGTCATTGTTGTCCTCCCTAGGCTTATTCTTGTCCAATTAGGGTTTTTAACCAATCTTGTGCATCCAATAGGTGTGTTTGTGTCATTGGATGATCAATTAGGTCATTTTCGTCCTCCCTAGGCTTATTCTTGTCCAATTAGGGTTTTTAACCAATCTTGTGCATCCAATAATTTTGTTTGTGTCATTGAATTAATATTTAGGTCATTTTCGTCCTCCCTAGGCATATTCTTGTCCAATTAGGGTTTTTAACCAATCTTGTGTATCCAATAGGTGTGTTTGTGTCATTGGATGATCAATTAGGTCATTTTCGTCCTCCCTAGGCTTATTCTTTTCCAATTAGGATTTTTAACCAATCTTGTGCATTCAATAACTTTGTTTGTGTCATTGAATTAATATTTAGGTCATTTTCGTCCTCCCTAGGCATATTCTTGTCCAATTAGGGTTTTTAACCAATCTTGTGCATCCAATAGGTGTGTTTGTGTCATTTGATGATCAATTAGGTCATTTTCGTCCTCCCTAGGCTTATTCTTGTCTAATTAGGGTTTTTAACCAATCTTGTGCATCCAATAAGTTTGTTTGTTTCATTGAATTAATATTTAGGTCATTTTCTTCCTCCCTCAGCATATTCTTGTCCAATTAGGGTTTTTAACCAATCTTGTGCATCCAATAGGTGTGTTTGTGTCATTGGATGATCAATTAGGTCATTTTCGTCCTCCCTAGGCTTATTCTTGTCCAATTAGGGTTTTTAACCAATCTTGTGCATCCAATAAGTTGAGTTGTATCATTGGATTAACATTTAGGTCATTTTCGTTCTCCCTAGGCTTATTCTTGTCCAATTAGGGTTTTTAACCAATCTTGTGCATCCAATAGGTGTGTTTGTGTCATTGGATGATCAATTAGGTCATTTTCGTCCTCCCTAGGCGTATTCTTGTCCAATTAGGGGTTTTAACCAATCTTGTGCATCCAATAGGTGTGTTTGTGTCATTGGATGATCAATTAGGTCATTTTCGTCCTCCCTAGGGTTATTCTTGTCCAATTAGGGTTTTTAACCAATCTTGTGCATCCAATAGGTGTGTTTGTGTCATTGGATGATAAATTAGGTGATTTTCGTCCTCCCTAGGCTTATTCTTGTCCAATTAAGGTTATTAACCAATCTTGTGCATCCAATAGGTGTGTTTGTGTCATTGGATGATCAATTAGGTCATTTTCGTCCTCCCTAGACTTATTCTTGTCCAATTAGGGTTTTTAACCAATCTTGTGCATCCAATAACTTTGTTTGTGTCATTGAATTAATATTTAGGTCATTTTCGTCCTCCCTAGGCATATTCTTGTCCAATTAGGGTCTTTAACCAATCTTGTGCATCAAATAGGTGTGTTTGTGTCATTGGATGATCAATTAGGTTATTTTCGTCCTTCCTAGGCTTATTCTTGTCCAATTAGGGTTTTTAACCAATCTTGTGCATCCAATAAGTTCATTTGTGTCATTGGATTAACATTTAGGTCATTTTCGTCCTCCCTAGGCATATTCTTGTCCAATTACGGTTTTTAACCAATCTTGTGCATCCAATAGGTGTGTTTGTGTCATTGGATGATCAATTAGGTCATTTTCGTCCATTCTATGCTTATTCTTGTCCAATTAGGGTTTTTAACCAATCTTGTGCATCCAATAAGTTCATTTGTGTCATTGGAGGATCAATTAGGTCATTTTCGTCCTCCCTATGCTTATTCTTTTCAAATTAGGGTTTTTAACCAATCTTGTGCATCCAATAGGTGTGTTTGTGTCATTCGATGATCAATTAGGCCATTTTCGTCCTCCCTAGGCTTATTCTTGTCCAATTAGGGTTTTTAACCAATCTTGTGCATCCAATAGGTGTGTTTGTGTCATTGGATGATCAATTAGGTCATTTTCGTCCCCCTAGGCTTATTCTTGTCCAATTAGGGTTTTTAACCAATCTTGTGCATCCAATAGGTGTGTTTGTTTCATTGGATGATCAATTAGGTCATTTTCGTCCTCCCTAGACTTATTCTTGTCCAATTAGGGTTTTTAACCAATCTTGTGCATCCAATAACTTTGTTTGTGTCATTGAATTAATATTTAGGTCATTTTCGTCATCCCTAGGCATATTCTTGTCCAATTAGGGTTTTTAACCAATCTTGTGCATCCAATAGGTGGGTTTGTGTCAATGGATGATCAATTAGGTTATTTTCGTCCTTCCTAGGCTTATTCTTGTCCAATTAGTGTTTTTAACCAATCTTGTGCATCCAATAAGTTCATTTGTGTCATTGGATTAACATTTAGGTCATTTTCGTCCTCCCTAGGCATATTCTTGTCCAATTACGGTTTTTAACCAATCTTGTGCATCCAATTGGTGTGTTTGTGTCATTGGATGATCAATTAGGTCATTTTCGTCCTTTCTATGCTTATTCTTGTCCAATTAGGGTTTTTAACCAATCTTGTGCATCCAATAACTTTGTTTGTGTCATTGAATTAATATTTAGGAAACTTTCGTCCTCCCTAGGCATATTCTTGTCCAATTAGGGTTTTTAACCAATCTTGTGCATCCAATAGGTGGGTTTGTGTCAATGGATGATCAATTAGGTTATTTTCGTCCTTCCTAGGCTTATTCTTGTCCAATTAGTGTTTTTAACCAATCTTGTGCATCCAATAAGTTCATTTGTGTCATTGGATTAACATTTAGGTCATTTTCGTCCTCCCTAGGCATATTCTTGTCCAATTACGGTTTTTAACCAATCTTGTGCATCCAATTGGTGTGTTTGTGTCATTGGATGATCAATTAGGTCATTTTCGTCCTTTCTATGCTTATTCTTGTCCAATTAGGGTTTTTAACCAATCTTGTGCATCCAATAACTTTGTTTGTGTCATTGAATTAATATTTAGGAAACTTTCGTCCTCCCTAGGCATATTCTTGTCCAATTAGGGTTTTTAACCAATCTTGTGCATCCAATAGGTGTGTTTGTGTCATTGGATGATCAATTAGGTTATTTTCGTCCTTCCTAGGCTTATTCTTGTCCAATTAGGGTTTTTAACCAATCTTGTGCATCCAATAGGTGTGTTTGTGTCATTGGATTACCAATTAGGTCATTTTCGTCCTCCCTAGGCATATTCTTGTCCAATTAGGGTTTTTAACCAATCTTGTGCATCCATTAGGTGTGTTTGTGGCAATGGATGATCAATTAGGTCATTTTCGTCCTCCCTAGGCTTATTCTAGTCAAATTAGGGTTTTTAACCAATCTTATGCATCCAATAGGTGTGTTTGTGTCATTGGATGATCAATTAGGTCATTTTCGTCCTCCCTAGGCTTATTCTTGTCCAATTAGGGTTTTTAACCAATCTTGTGCATCCAATAGGTGTGTTTGTGTCATTGGATGATCAATTAGGTCATTTTCGTCCTCCCTAGGCTTATTCTTGTCCAATTAGGGTTTTTAACCAATCTTGTGCATCCAATAGGTGTGTTTGTGTCATTGGATGATCAATTAGGTCATTTTCGTCCTCCCTAGGCTTATTCTTGTCCAATTAGGGTTTTTAACCAATCTTGTGCATCCAATAGGTGTGTTTGTGTCATTGGATGATCAATTTGCTCATTTTCGTCCTCCCTAGGCTTATTCTTGTCCAATTAGGGTTTTTAACCAATCTTGTGCATCCAATAAGTTTGTTTGTGTCATTGAATTAATATTTAGTTCATTTTCGTCCTCCCTAGGCATCATCTTGTCCAATTAGGGTTTTTAACCAATCTTGTGCATCCAATAGGTGTGTTTGTGTCATTGGATGATCAATTAGGTCATTTTCGTCCTCCCTAGGCTTATTCTTGTCCAATTAGGGTTTTTAACCAATCTTGTGCATCCAATAGGTGTGTTTGTGTCATTGGATGATCAATTAGGTCATTTTCGTCCTCCCTAGGCATATTCTTGTCCAATTAGGGTTTTTAACCAATCTTGTGCATCCAATAGGTGTGTTGGTGTCATTGGATGATAAATTAGGTCATTTACGTCCTCCCTATGCTTATTCTTGTCCAATTAGGGTTTTTAACCAATCTTGAGCATCCAATAACTTTGTTTGTGTCATTGAATTAATATTTAGGTAATTTTCGTCCTCCATAGGCATATTCTTGTCCAATAAGGGTTTTTAACCAATCTTGTGCATCCAATAGGTGTGTTTGTGTCATTGGATGATCAATTAGGTCATTTTCGTCCTCCCTAGGCTTATTCTTGTCCAATTAGGGTTTTTAACCAATCTTGTGCATCCAATAGGTGTGTTTGTGTCATTGGATGATCAATTAGGTCATTTTTCGTCCTCCCTAAGCTTATTCTTGTCCAATTAGGGTTTTTAACCAATCTTATGCATCCAATAGGTGTGTTTGTGTCATTGGATGATCAATTAGGTCATTTTCGTCCTCCCTAGGCTTATTCTTGTCCAATTAGGGTTTTTAACCAATCTTGTGCATCCAATAGGTGTGTTTGTGTCATTGGATGATCAATTAGGTCATTTTCGTCCTCCCTAGGCTTATTCTTGTCCAATTAGGGTTTTTAACCAATCTTGTGCATCCAATAGGTGTGTTTGTGTCATTGGATGTTCTATTAGGTCTTTTTCGTCCTCCCTAGGCTTATTCTTGTCCAATTAGATTTTTAACCAATCTTGTGCATCCAATAGGTGTGTTTGTGTCATTGGATGATCAATTAGGTCATTTTCGTCCTCCCTAGACTTATTCTTGTCCAATTAGGGTTTTTAACCAATCTTGTGCATCCAATAACTTTGTTTGTGTCATTGAATTAATATTTAGGTCATTTTCGTCCTCCCTAGGCGTATTCTTTTCCAATTAGGATTTTTAACCAATCTTGTGCATCCAATAGGTGTGTTTGTGTCATTGGATGATCAATTAGGTCATTTTCGTCCTCCCTAGGCTTATTCTTGTCCAATTAGGGTTTTTAACCAATCTTGTGCATCCAATAGGTGTGTTTGTGTCATTGGATGATCAATTAGGTCATTTTCGTCCTCCCTAGACTTATTCTTGTCCATTTAGGGTTTTTAACCAATCTTGTGCATCCAATAGGTGTGTTTGTGTCATTGGATGATCAATTAGGTCATTTTCGTCCTCCCTATGCTTATTCTTGTCCAAATAGGCTTTTTAACCAATCTTGTGCATACAATAACTTTGTTTGTGTCATTGAATTAATATTTAGGTCATTTTCGTCCTCCCTAGGCATATTCTTGTCCAATTAGGATTTTTAACCAATCTTTTGCATCCAATAGGTGTGTTTGTGTCATTGGATGATCAATTAGGTCATTTTGGTCCTCCCTAGGCATATTCTTGTCCAATTAGGGTTTTTAACCAATCTTGTGCATCCAATAGGTGTGTTTGTGTCATTGGATGATCAATTAGGTCATTTTCGTCCTCCCTAGGCTTATTCTTGTCCAATTAGGGTTTTTAACCAATCTTGTGCATCCAATAGGTTTGTTTGTGTCATTGGAAGATCAATTAGGTCATTTTCGTCCTCCCTAGGCTTATTCTTGTCCAATTAGGGTTTTTAACCAATCTTGTGCATCCAATAAGTTCATTTGTGTCATTGGATGATCAATTAGGTCATTTTCGTCCTCCCTAGGCTTATTCTTTCCCAATTAGGGTTTTTAACCAATCTTGTGCATCCAATAGGTGTGTTTGTGTCATTGGATGATCAATTAGGTCATTTTCGTCCTCCATAGGCTTATTCTTGTCCAATTAGGGTTTTTAACCAATCTTGTGCATCCAATAAGTTGGTTTGTGTCATTGGATTAACATTTAGGTCATTTTCGTCCTCCCTAGGCTTATTCTTGTCCAATTAGGGTTTTTAACCAATCTTGTGCATCCAATAAGTTGAGTTGTGTCATTGGATTAACATTTAGGTCATTTTCGTCCTCACTAGGCTTATTCTTGTCCAATTAGGGGTTTTAACCAATCTTGTGCATCCAATAGGTGTGTTTGTGTCATTGGATGATCAATTAGGTCATTTTCGTCCTCCCTAGGCTTATTCTTGTCCAATTAGGGTTTTTAACCAATCTTGTGCATCCAATAGGTGTGTTTGTGTCATTGGATGATCAATTAGGTCATTTTCGTCCTCCCTAGGCTTATTCTTGTCCAATTAGGGTTTTTAACCAATCTTGTGCATCCAATAGGTGCATTTGTGTCATTGGATGATCAATTAGGTCATTTTCGTCCTCCCTAGGCTTATTCTTGTCCAATTATGGTTTTTAACCAATCTTGTGCATCCAATAGGTGTGTTTGTGTCATTGGATGATCAATTAGGTCATTTTCGTCCTCCCTAGGCTTATTCTTGTCCAATTAAGGTTTTTAACCAATCTTGTGCATCCAATAAGTTGAGTTGTGTCATTGGATTAACATTTAGGTCCTTTTCGTCCTCCCTAGGCTTATTCTTGTCCAATTAGGGTTTTTAACCAATCTTGTGCATCCAATAGGTGTGTTTGTGTCATTGGATGATCAATTAGGTCATTTTCGTCCTCCCTAGGCTTATTCTTGTCCAATTAGGGTTTTTAACCAATCTTGTGCATCTAATAACTTTGTTTGTGTCATTGAATTAATATTTAGGTCATTTTCGTCCTCCCTAGGCATATTCTTGTTCAATTAGGGTTTTTAACCAATCTTGTGCATCCAATAGGTGTGTTTGTGTCATTTGATGATCAATTAGGTCATTTTCGTCCTCCCTAGGCTTATTCTTGTCTAATTAGGGTTTTTAACCAATCTTGTGCATCCAATAAGTTTGTTTGTTTCATTGAATTAATATTTAGGTCATTTTCTTCCTCCCTCAGCATATTCTTGTCCAATTAGGGTTTTTAACCAATCTTGTGCATCCAATAGGTGTGTTTGTGTCATTGGATGATCAATTAGGTCATTTTCGTCCTCCCTAGGCTTATTCTTGTCCAATTAGGGTTTTTAACCAATCTTGTGCATCCAATAAGTTGAGTTGTATCATTGGATTAACATTTAGGTCATTTTCGTTCTCCCTAGGCTTATTCTTGTCCAATTAGGGTTTTTAACCAATCTTGTGCATCCAATAGGTGTGTTTGTGTCATTGGATGATCAATTAGGTCATTTTCGTCCTCCCTAGGCGTATTCTTGTCCAATTAGGGGTTTTAACCAATCTTGTGCATCCAATAGGTGTGTTTGTGTCATTGGATGATCAATTAGGTCATTTTCGTCCTCCCTAGGGTTATTCTTGTCCAATTAGGGTTTTTAACCAATCTTGTGCATCCAATAGGTGTGTTTGTGTCATTGGATGATAAATTAGGTGATTTTCGTCCTCCCTAGGCTTATTCTTGTCCAATTAAGGTTATTAACCAATCTTGTGCATCCAATAGGTGTGTTTGTGTCATTGGATGATCAATTAGGTCATTTTCGTCCTCCCTAGACTTATTCTTGTCCAATTAGGGTTTTTAACCAATCTTGTGCATCCAATAACTTTGTTTGTGTCATTGAATTAATATTTAGGTCATTTTCGTCCTCCCTAGGCATATTCTTGTCCAATTAGGGTCTTTAACCAATCTTGTGCATCAAATAGGTGTGTTTGTGTCATTGGATGATCAATTAGGTTATTTTCGTCCTTCCTAGGCTTATTCTTGTCCAATTAGGGTTTTTAACCAATCTTGTGCATCCAATAAGTTCATTTGTGTCATTGGATTAACATTTAGGTCATTTTCGTCCTCCCTAGGCATATTCTTGTCCAATTACGGTTTTTAACCAATCTTGTGCATCCAATAGGTGTGTTTGTGTCATTGGATGATCAATTAGGTCATTTTCGTCCATTCTATGCTTATTCTTGTCCAATTAGGGTTTTTAACCAATCTTGTGCATCCAATAAGTTCATTTGTGTCATTGGAGGATCAATTAGGTCATTTTCGTCCTCCCTATGCTTATTCTTTTCAAATTAGGGTTTTTAACCAATCTTGTGCATCCAATAGGTGTGTTTGTGTCATTCGATGATCAATTAGGCCATTTTCGTCCTCCCTAGGCTTATTCTTGTCCAATTAGGGTTTTTAACCAATCTTGTGCATCTAATAGGTTTGTTTGTGTCATTGGATGATCAATTAGGTCATTTTCGTCCCCCTAGGCTTATTCTTGTCCAATTAGGGTTTTTAACCAATCTTGTGCATCCAATAGGTGTGTTTGTTTCATTGGATGATCAATTAGGTCATTTTCGTCCTCCCTAGACTTATTCTTGTCCAATTAGGGTTTTTAACCAATCTTGTGCATCCAATAACTTTGTTTGTGTCATTGAATTAATATTTAGGTCATTTTCGTCATCCCTAGGCATATTCTTGTCCAATTAGGGTTTTTAACCAATCTTGTGCATCCAATAGGTGGGTTTGTGTCAATGGATGATCAATTAGGTTATTTTCGTCCTTCCTAGGCTTATTCTAGTCCAATTAGGGTTTTTAACCAATCTTGTGCATCCAATAAGTTCATTTGTGTCATTGGATTAACATTTAGGTCATTTTCGTCCTCCCAAGGCATATTCTTGTCCAATTACGGTTTTTAACCAATCTTGTGCATCCAATTGGTGTGTTTGTGTCATTGGATGATCAATTAGGTCATTTTCGTCCTTTCTATGCTTATTCTTGTCCAATTAGGGTTTTTAACCAATCTTGTGCATCCAATAACTTTGTTTGTGTCATTGAATTAATATTTAGGTATCTTTCGTCCTCCCTAGGCATATTCTTGTCCAATTAGGGTTTTTAACCAATCTTGTGCATCCAATAGGTGTGTTTGTGTCA
>JBBPBR010001715.1:20475-53520 GCA_037974775.1 Cicer pinnatifidum
GTCATTGGATGATCAATTAGGTTATTTTCGTCCTTCCTAGGCTTATTCTTGTCCAATTAGGGTTTTTAACCAATCTTGTGCATCCAATAAGTTCATTTGTGTCATTGGATTAACATTTAGGTCATTTTCGTCCTCCCTAGGCATATTCTTGTCCAATTACGGTTTTTAACCAATCTTGTGCATCCAATAGGTGTGTTTGTGTCATTGGATGATCAATTAGGTCATTTTCGTCCATTCTATGCTTATTCTTGTCCAATTAGGGTTTTTAACCAATCTTGTGCATCCAATAAGTTCATTTGTGTCATTGGAGGATCTATTAGGTCATTTTCGTCCTCCCTAGGCATATACTTGTCCAACTAGGGTTTTTAACCAATCTTGTGCTTCTAATAGGTGTGTTTGTTGTTGGTACCAGTAACCTCTGTTAAATGAAAATTATGCGGAAGATTACCTATTTTTAGAGATATGCGCAGCAGTTTAACAAATCGTACATTTATTAAACATAGCATCAATTAAGGTCCCAAAAACTAGGGTTTTTAACCAGTCTTGTGCATCCAATAAGTTCATTTGTGTCATTGGATGATCAATTAGGTCATTTTCGTCCTCCCTAAGCTTATTCTTGTCCAATTAGGGTTTTTAACCAATCTTGTGCATCCAATAAGTTCATTTGTGTCATTGGATGATCAATTAGGTCATTTTCGTCCTCCCTAGGCTTATTCTTTTCAAATTAGGGTTTTTAACCAATCTTGTGCATCCAATAGGTGTGTTTGTGTCATTGGATGATCAATTATGTCATTTTCGTCCTTTCTATGCTTATTCTTGTCCAATTAGGGTTTTTAACCAATCTTGTGCATCCAATAAGTTCATTTGTGTCATTGGATGATCAATTAGGTCATTTTCGTCCTCGCTAGGCTTATTCTTTTCAAATTAGGGTTTTTAACCAATCTTGTGCATCCAATAGGTGTGTTTGTGTCATTGGATGATCAATTAGGCCATTTTCGTCCTCCCTAGGCTTATTCTTGTCCAATTTGGGTTTTTAACCAATCTTGTGCATCCAATAGGTGTGTTTGTGTCATTGGATGATCAATTAGGTCATTTTCGTCCTCTCTAGACTTATTCTTGTCCAATTAGGGTTTTTAACCAATCTTGTGCATCCAATAACTTTGTTTGTTTCATTGAATTAATATTTAGGTCATTTTCATCCTCCCTAGGCATATTCTTGTCCAACTAGGGTTTTTAAGCAATCTTGTGCTTCTAATAGGTGTGTTTGTGTCATTGGATGATCAATTAGGTCATTTTCGTCCTCACTAGGCTTATTCTTGTCCAATTAGCGTTTTTAACAAATCTTGTGCATCCAATAGGTGTGTTTGTGTCATTGGATGATTAATTAGGTCATTTTCGTCCTCCCTAGGCTTATTCTTGTCCAATTAAGGTTTTTAACCAATCTTGTGCATCCAATAAGTTCATTGGTGTCATTGGATGATCAATTAGGTCATTTTCGTTCTCCCTAGGCATATTCTTGCTTAATTAGGGTTTTTAACCAATCTTGTGCTTCCAACAGGTGTGTTTGTGTCATTGGATGATCAATTAGGTCATTTTCATCCTCACTAGGCTTATTCTTGTCCAATTAGCGTTTTTAACAAATCTTGTGCATCCAATAGGTGTGTTTGTGTCGTTGGATGATCAATTAGGTCATTTTCGTCCTCCCTAGGCTTATTCTTGTCCAATTAGCGTTTTTAACAAATCTTGTGCATCCAATAGGTGTGTTTGTGTCATTGGATGATCAATTAGGTCATTTTCGTCCTCCCTAGGCTTATTCTTGTCCAATTAGGGTTTTTAAAAAATCTTGTGCATCCAATAGGTGTGTTTGTGTCATTGGATGATCAATTAGGTCATTTTCGTCCTCCCTAGGCTTATTCTTGCCCAATTAGGGTTTTTAACCAATCTTGTGCATCCAATAAGTTGAGTTGTGTCATTGGATTAGCATTTAGGTCATATCTGTCCTCTCTAGGCTTATTCTTGTCCAATTAGGGTTTTTAACCAATCTTATGCATCCAATAGGTTCATTTGTGTCATTGGATTAACATTTAGGTCATTTTCGTCCTCCCTAGGTATATTCTTGTCCAATTATGTTTTTTAACCTATCTTGTGCATCCAATAGGTGTGTTTATGTCATTGGATCAACATTTAGGTCATATTCGTCCTCCCTAGGCATATTCTTGTCCAATTAGGGTTTTTAACCAATCTTCTGCATCCAATAGGTGTGTTTGAGGCAATGGATGATCAATTAGGTAATTTTCGTCCTCCCTAGGCTTATTCTTGTCCAATTAGGGTTTTTAACCAATCTTGTGCATCCAATAGGTGTGTTTGTGTCATTGGATGATCAATTAGGTCATTTTCGTCCTCCCTAGGCTTATTCTTGCCCAATTAGGGTTTTTAACCAATCTTGTGCATCCAATAGGTGTGTTTGTGTCATTGGATGATCAATTAGGTCGTTTTCGTCCTTCTTAGGCATATTCTTGTCCAATTAGGGTTTTTAACCAATCTTGTGCATCCAATAGGTGTGTTTGTGTCATTGGATGATCAATTAGGTCATTTTCTTCCTCCCTAGGCTTATTCTTGTCCAATTAGGGTTTTTAACCAATCTTGTGCATCTAATAGGTGTATTTGTGTCATTGGATGATCAATTAGGTCATTTTCGTCCTCCCTAGGCTTATTCTTGTCCAATTAGGGTTTTTAACCAATCTTGTGCATCCAATAGGTGTGTTTGTGTCATTGGATGATCAATTAGGTCATTTTCGTCCTCCCTAGGCTTATTCTTGTCCAATTAGGGTTTTTAACCAATCTTGTGCATCCGATAAGTTTGTTTGTGTCATTGGATCATCAATTAGGTCATTTTCGTCCTCCCTAGAATTTTTCTTGTCCAATTAGGGTTTTTAACCAATCATGTGCATCCAATAAGTTGAGTTGTGTCATCGGATTAACATTTAGGTCATTTTCGTTCTCCCTAGGCTTATTCTTGTCCAATTAGGGTTTTTAACCAATCATGTGCATCCAATAAGTTCATTTGTGTTATTGGATTAACATTTAGGTCATATTCGTCCTCCTTAATCATATTCTTGTCCAATTAGGGTTTTTAACCAATCTTGTGCATCCAATAGGTGTGTTTGTGTCATTGGATGATCAATTAGGTCATTTTCGTCCTCCCTAGGCATATTCTTGTCCAATTAGGGTTTTTAACCAATCTTGTGCATCCAATAGGTGTGTTTGTGTCATTGGATGATCAATTAGGTCATTTTCGTCCTCCCTAGGCTTATTCTTGTCCAACTAGGGTTTTAAACCAATCTTGTGCATCCAATAAGTTCATTTGTGTCATTGGATGATCAATTAGGTCATTTTCGTCCTCCCTAGGCATATTCTTGTCCAACTAGGGTTTTTAACCAATCTTGTGCATCCAATAGGTGTGTTTGTGTCATTAGATGATTAATTAGGTCATTTTCGTCCTCCCTAGGCTTATTCTTGTCCAATTAGGGTTTTTAACCAATCTTGTGCATCCAATAGGTGTGTTTGTGTCATTGGATGATCAATTAGGTCATTTTCGTCCTCCCTAGGCTTATTCTTGTCAAATTAGGGTTTTTAACCAAACTTTTGCATCCAATAGGTGTGTTTGTGTCATTGGATGATCAATTAGGTCATTTTCGTCCTCCCTAGGCATATTCTTGTCCAACTAGGGTTTTAAACCAATCTTGTGCATCCAATAGGTGTGTTTGTGTCATTGGATGATCAATTAGGTCATTTTCGTCCTCCCTAGGCTTATTCTTGTCCAATTAGGGTTTTTAACCAATCTTGTGCATCCAATAGGTGTGTTTGTGTCATTGGATGATCAATTAGGTCATTTTCGTCCTCCCTAGGCATATTCTTGTCCAATTAGGGTTTTTAACCAATCTTGTGCATCCAATAGGTGTGTTTGTGTCATTGGATGATCAATTAGGTCATTTTCGTCCTCCCTAGGCATATTCTTGTCCAATTAGGGTTTTTAACGAATCTTGTGAATCCAATATGTGTGATTGTGTCATTGGATGATCAATTAGGTCATTTTCGTCCTCCCTAGGCATATTCTTGTCCAATTAGTGTTTTTAAACAATCTTGTGCATCCAATAGGTGTGTTTGTGGCAATGGATGATCAATTAGGTCATTTTCGTCCTCCCTAGGCTTATTCTTGTCCAATTAGGGTTTTTAACCAATCTTGTGCATCCAATAGGTGTGTTTGTGTCATTGGATGATCAATTAGGTCATTTATGTCCTCCCTAGGCTTGTTCTTGTCCAATTAGGGTTTTTAACCAATCTTGTGCATCCAATAACTTTTTTTGTGTCATTGAATTAATATTTAGGTCATTTTCGTCTTTCCTAGGCATATTCTTGTCCAATTAGGGTTTTTAACCAATCTTGTGCATCCAACAGGTGTGTTTGTGTCATTGGATGATCAATTAGGTCATTTTCGTCCTCCCTAGGCTTATTCTTTTCCAATTAGGGTTTTTAACCAATCTTGTGCATCCAATAGGTGTGTTTGTGTCATTGGATGATCAATTAGGTCATTTATTTCCTCCCTAGGCTTGTTCTTGTCCAATTAGGGTTTTTAACCAATCTTGTGCATCCAATAACTTTGTTTGTGTCATTGAATTAATATTTAGGTCATTTTCGTCCTCCCTAGGCATATTCTTGTCCAATTAGGGTTTTTAACCAATCTTGTGCATCCAATAGGTGTGTTTGTGTCATAGGATGATCAATTAAGTTATTTTCGTCCTTCCTAGGCTTATTCTTGTCCAATTATGGTTTTTAACAAATCTTGTGCATCCAATAGGTGTGTTTGTGTCATTGGATGATCAATTAGGTCATTTTCGTCCTCCCTAGGCATATTCTTGTCCAATTAGGGTTTTTAACCAATCTTGTGCATCCAATAGGTGTGTTTGTGTCATTGGATGATCAATTAGGTCATTTTCGTCCTCCCTAGGCTTATTCTTGTACAATTATGGTTTTTAACCAATCTTGTGCATCCAATAGGTGTGTTTGTGTCATTGGATGATCAATTAGGTCATTTTCGTCCTCCCTAGGCATATTCTTGTCCAATTAGGGTTTTTAACCAATCTTGTGCATCCAATAGGTGTGTTTGTGTCATTGGATGATCAATTAGGTCATTTTCGTCCTCCCTAGGTATATTCTTGTCCAATTAGGATTTTTAACCAATCTTGTGCATCCAATAGGTGTGTTTGTGTCATTGGATGATCAATTAGGTCATTTTCGTCCTCCCTAGGCTTATTCTTGTCCAATTAGGGTTTTTAACCAATCTTGTGCATCCAAAAAGTTCATTTGTGTCATTGGATGATCAATTAGGTCATTTTCGTCCTCCCTAGGCATATTCTTGTCCAATTAGGGTTTTTAACCAATCTTGTGCATCCAATAGGTGTGTTTGTGTCATTGGATGATCAATTAGGTCATTTTCGTCCTCCCTAGGCTTATTCTTGTCCAATTAGGATTTTTAACCAATCTTGTACATCCAATAAGTTCATTTGTGTCATTGGATTAACATTTAGGTCATTTTCATCCTCCCTAGGCATATTCTTGTCCAATTAGGGTTTTTAACCAATCTTGTGCATCCAATAGGTGTGTTTGTGTCATTGGATGATCAATTAGGTCATTTTCTTCCTCCCTAGGCATATTCTTGTCTAGTTAGGGTTTTTAACCAATCTTGTGCATCCAATAGGTGTGTTTGTGTCATTGGATGATCAATTAGGTCATTTTCGTCCTCCCTAGGCATATTCTTGTCCAATTAGGGTTTTTAACCAATCTTGTGCATCCAATAGGTGTGTTTGTGTCATTGGATGATCAATTAGGTCATTTTCGTCCTCCCTAGGCTTATTCTTGTCCAATTAGGGTTTTTAACCAATCTTGTGCATCCAATAAGTTAAGTTGTGTCATTGGATTAACATTTAGGTCATTTACGTTCTCCCTACGCTTATTCTTGTCCAATTAGGGTTTTTAACCAATCTTGTGCATCCAATAGGTGTGTTTGTGTCATTGGATGATCAATTAGGTCATTTTCGTCCTCCCTAGGCATATTCTTGTCCAATTAGGGTTTTTAACCAATCTTGTGCATCCAATAGGTGTGTTTGTGTCATTGGATGATCAATTAGGTCATTTTCGTCCTCCCTAGGCATATTCTTGTCCAATTAGGGTTTTTAACCAATCTTGTGCATCCAATAGGTGTGTTTGTGTCATTGGATGATCAATTAGGTCATTTTCGTCCTCCCAAGGCATATTCTTGTCCAATTAGGGTTTTTAACCAATCTTGTGCATCCAATAGGTGTGTTTGTGTCATTGGATGATCAATTAGGTCATTTTCGTCCTCCCTAGGCATATTCTTGTCCTATTAGGGTTTTTAACCAATCTTGTGGATCCAATAAGTTTATTTGTGTCTTTGAATTAATATTTATGTCATTTTCGTCCTCCCCAGACATATTCTTGTCCAATTAGGATTTTTAACAAATCTTATGCATCCAATAGGTGTGTTTGTGTCAATGGATGATCAATTAGGTTATTTACGTCCTCCCTAGGCTTATTCTTGTCCAATTAAAGTTTTTAACCAATCTTGTGCATCCAATAACTTTGTTTGTGTCATTAAATTAATATTTAGGTCATTTTCGTCCTCCCTATGCATATTCTTGTCCAATTAGGGTTTTTAACCAATCTTGTGCATCCAATAGGTGTGTTTGTGTCATTGGATGATCAATTAGGTCATTTTCGTCCTCCCTAGGCTTATTCTTGTCCAATTAGGGTTTTTAACCAATCTTGTGCATCCAATAGGTGTGTTTGTGTCATTGGATGATCAATTAGGTCATTTTAGTCTTCCCTAGGCATATTCTTGTCCAATTAGGGTTTTTAACCAATCTTGTGCATCCAATAGGTGTGTTTGTGTCATTGGATGATCAATTAGGTCATTTTCGTCCTCCCTAGGCGTATTCTTGTCCAATTAGGGTTTTTAACCAATCTTGTACATCCAATAGGTGTGTTTGTGTAATTGGATGATCAATTAGGTCATTTTCGTCCTCCCTAGGCTTATTCTTGTCCAATTAGGGTTTTTAACCAATCTTGTGCATCCAATAGGTGTGTTTGTGTCATTGGATGATCAATTAGGTCATTTTCGTTCCCCTAGGCTTATTCTTGTCCAATTAGGATTTTTAACCAATCTTGTGCATCCAATAAGTTCATTAGTGTCATTAGATGATCAAATAATCATTTTCGTCCTCCCTAGGCATGTTCTTGTCCAACTAGGGTTTTTAACCAATCTTGTGCATCCAATAGGTGTGTTTGTGTCATTGGATGATCAATTAGGTCATTTTCACCCTCCCTAGGCATATTCTTGTCCAATTAGGGTTTTTAACCAATCTTGTGCTTCCAATAGGTGTGTTTGTGTCATTGGATGCTCAATTAGGTCATTTTCGTCCTCCCTAGGCTTATTCTTGTCCAATTAGGGTTTTTAACCAATCTTGTGCATCCAATAAGTTCATTTGTGTCATTGGATGATCAATTAAGTCATTTTCGTCCTCCCTAGGCTTATTCTTGTCCAATTAGGGTTTTTAACCAATCTTGTGCATCCAATAAGTTCATTAGTGTCATTGGACGATCAATTAGGTCATTTTCGTCCTCCCTAGGCTTATTCTTGTCCAATTAGCGTTTTTAACAAATCTTGTGCATCCAATAGGTGTGTTTGTGTCATTGGATGATTAATTAGGTCATTTTCGTCCTCCCTAGGCTTATTCTTGTCCAATTAAGGTTTTTAACCAATCTTGTGCATCCAATAATTTCATTTGTGTCATTGGATGATCAATTAGGTCATTTTCGTTCTCCCTAGGCATATTCTTGTCCAACTAGGGTTTTAAACCAATCTTGTGCATCCAATAGGTGTGTTTGTGTCATTGGATGATCAATTAGGTCATTTTCGTCCTCCCTAGGCTTATTCTTGTCCAATTAGGGTTTTTAACCAATCTTGTTCATCCAATAGGTGTGTTTGTGTCATTGGATGATCAATTAGGTCATTTTCGTCCTCCTTAGGCTTATTCTTGTCCAATTAGGGTTTTTAACAAATCTTGTGCATCCAATAGGTGGGTTTGTGTCATTGGATTAGCATTTAGGTCATATCTGTCCTCCCTAGGCTTATTCTTGTCCAATTAGTGTTTTTAACCAATCTTGTGCATCCAATAAGTTCATTTGTGTCATTGGATTAACATTTAGGAAATTTTCGTCCTCCCTAGGCATATTCTTGTCCAATTACGGTTTTTAACCAATCTTGTGCATCCAATAGGTGTGTTTGTGTCATTGGATGATCAATTAGATCATTTTCGTCCTCCCTAGACTTATTCTTGTCCAATTAGGGTTTTTAACCAATCTTGTGCATCCAATAACTTTGTTTGTGTCATTGAATTAATATTTAGGTCATTTTCGTCCTCCCTAGGCATATTCTTGTCCAATTAGGGTTTTTAACCAATCTTGTGCATCCAATAAGTTCATTTGTGTCATTGGATGATCAATTAGGTCATTTTCGTCCTCCCTAGGCTTATTCTTTTCAAATTAGGGTTTTTAACCAATCTTGTGCATCCAATAAGTTCATTTGTGTCATTGGATTAACATTTACGTCATTTTCGTCCTCCCTAGGCATATTCTTGTCCAATTACGGTTTTTAACAAATCTTGTGCATCCAATAGGTGTGTTTGTGTCATTGGATGATCAATTATGTCATTTTCGTCCTTTCTATGCTTATTCTTGTCCAATTAGGGTTTTTAACCAATCTTGTTCATCCAATAAGTTCATTTGTGTCATTGGATGATCAATTAGGTCATTTTCGTCCTCCCTAGGCTTATTCTTTTCAAATTAGGGTTTTTAACCAATCTTGTGCATCCAATAGGTGTGTTTGTGTCATTGGATGATCAATTAGGTCATTTTCGTCCTCCCTAGGCTTATTCTTGTCCAATTAGGGTTTTTAACCAATCTTGTGCATCCAATAGGTGTGTTTGTGTCATTGGATGATCAATTAGGTCATTTTTGTCCTCCTTAGGCTTATTCTTGTCCAATAAGGGTTTTTAACCAATCTTGTTCATCCAATAGGTGTGTTTGTGTCATTGGATGATCAATTAGGTCATTTTCGTCCTCCTTAGGCTTATTCTTGTCCAATTAGGGTTTTTAACAAATCTTGTGCATCCAATAGGTGGGTTTGTGTCATTGGATGATCAATTAGGTCATTTTCGTCCTCCCTAGGATTATTCTTGCCCAATTAGGGTTTTTAACCAATCTTGTGCATCCAATAAGTTGAGTTGTGTCATTGGATTAGCATTTAGGTCATATCCGTCCTCCCTCGGCTTATTCTTGTCCAATTAGGGTTTTTAACCAATCTTGTGCATCCAATAAGTTCATTTGTGTCGTTGGATTAACATTTAGGTCATTTTCGTCCTCCCTAGGCATATTCTTGTCCAATTACGGTTTTTAACCAATCTTGTGCATCCAATAGGTGTGTTTGTGTCATTGGATGATCAATTATGTCATTTTCGTCCTTTCTATGCTTATTCTTGTCCAATTAGGGTTTTTAACCAATCTTGTGCATCCAATAAGTTCATTTGTGTCATTGGATGATCAATTAGGTCATTTTCGTCCTCCCTAGGCTTATTCTTTTCAAATTAGGGTTTTTAACCAATCTTGTGCATCCAATAGGTGTGTTTGTGTCATTGGATGATCAATTAGGTCATTTTCGTCCTCCCTATGCTTATTCTTGTCCAATTAGGGTTTTTAACCAATCTTGTGCATCCTATAGGTGTGTTTGTGTCATTGGATGATCAATTAGGTCATTTTCGTCCTCCCTAGACTTATTCTTGTCCAATTAGGGTTTTTAACCAATCTTGTGCATCCAATAACTTTGTTTGTGTCATTGAATTAATATTTAGGTCATTTTCGTCCTCCCTAGGCATATTCTTGTCCGATTAGGGTTTTTAACCAATCTTGTGCATCCAATAGGTGTGTTTGTGTCATTGGATGATCAATTAGGTCATTTTCGTCCTCCCTAGGCTTATTCTTTTCCAATTAGGGTTTTTAACCAATCTTGTGCATCCAATAAGTTGAGTTGTGTCATTGGATTAACATTTTTGTCATTTTCGTTCTCCCTAAGCTTATTCTTGTCCAATTAGTGTTTTTAACCAATCTTGTGCATCCAATAAGTTCATTTGTGTTATTGGATTAACATTTAGGTCATATTCGTCCTCCCTAGGCATATTCTTGTCCAATTAGGGTTTTTATCCAATCTTGTGCATCCAATAGGTGTGTTTGTGTCATTGGATGATCAATTAGGTCATTTTCGTCCTCCCTAGGCATATTCTTGTCCAGTTAGGGTTTTTAACCAATCTTGTGGATCCAATAGGTGTGTTTGTGTCATTGGATGATCAATTAGGTCATTTTCGTCCTCCCTAGGCATATTCTTGTCCAATTAGGGTTTTTAACCAATCTTGTGCATCCAATAGGTGTGTTTGTGTCATTGGATGATCAATTAGGTCATTTTCGTCCTCCCTAGGCATATTCTTGTCCAATTAGGGTTTTTAACCAATCTTGTGCATCCAATAGGTGTGTTTGTGTCATTGGATGATCAATTAGGTTATTTTCGTCCTCCCTAAGCATATTCTTGTCCAATTAGGCTTTTTAACTAATCTTGTGCATCCAATACGTTCATTTGTGTCATTGGATGATCAATTAGGTCATTTTCGTCCTCCCTAGGCATATTCTTGTCCAATTAGGGTTTTTAACCAATCTTGTGCATCCAATAGGTGTGTTTGTGTCATTGGATGATCAATTAGGTCATTTTCGTCCTCCCTAGGCTTATTCTTGTCCCATTAGGGTTTTTAACCGATCTTGTGCATCCAATAGGTGTGTTTGTGTCATTGGATGATTAATTTGGTCATTTTCGTCCTCCCTAGGCAAATTCTTGTCCAATTAGGGTTTTTAACCAATCTTGTGCATCCAATAGGTGTGTTTGTGTCATTGGATGATCAATTAGGTTATTTTCGTCCTCCCTAGGCATATTCTTGTCCAATTAGGGTTTTTAACTAATCTTGTGCATCCAATAAGTTCATTTGTGTCATTGGATGATCAATTAGGTCATTTTCGTCCTCCCTAGGCATATTCTTGTCCAATTAGGGTTTTTAACCAATCTTGTGCTTCCAATAGGTGTGTTTGTGTCATTGGATGATCAATTAGGTCATTTTCGTCCTCCCTAGGCTTATTCTTGTCCAATTAGGGTTTTTAACTGATCTTGTGCATTCAATAGGTGTGTTTGTGTCGAGATGATGAATTAGGTCATTTTCGTCCTGCCTAGGCATATTCTTGTCCAATTAGGGTTTTTAACCAATTTTGTGCATCCAATAGGTGTGTTTGTGTCATTGGATGATCAATTAGGTCATTTTCGTCCTCCCTAGGCATATTCTTGTCCAATTAGGTTTTTAACCAATCTTGTGCTTCCAAAGGTGTGTTTGTGTCATTGGATGATCAATTAGGTCATTTTCGTCCTCCCTAGGCATATTCTTGTCCAATTAGGGTTTTTAACCAATCTTGTGCTTCCAAAGGTGTGTTTGTGTCATTGGATGATCAATTAGGTCATTTTCGTCCTCCCTAGGCATATTCTTGTCCAATTAGGGTTTTTAACCAATCTTGTGCATCCAATAGGTGTGATTGTGTCATTGGATGATCAATTAGGTCATTTTCGTCCTCCCTAGGCTTATTCTTGTCCAATTAGGGTTTTTAACCAATCTTGTGCATCCAATAAGTTCATTTGTGTCATTGGATTAACATTTAGGTCATTTTCGTCCTCCCTAGGCATATTCTTGTCCAATTAGGGTTTTTAACCAATCTTGTGCATTCAATAGGTGGGTTTGTGTCATTGGATGATCAATTAGGTCATTTTCGTCCTCCCTAGGCATATTCTTGTCCAATTAGGGTTTTTAACCAATCTTGTGCATCCAATAGGTGTGTTTGTGTCATTGGATGATCAATTAGGTCATTTTCGTCCTCCCTTTGCTTATTCTTGTCCAATTATGGTTTTTAACCAATCTTGTGCATCCAATAGGTGTGTTTGTGTCATTGGATGATCAATTAGGTCATTTTCGTCCTCCCTAGGCATATTCTTGTCCAATTAGGGTTTTTAACCAATCTTGTGCATCCAATAGGTGTGTTTGTGTCATTGGATGATCAATTAGGTCATTTTCGTCCTCCCTAGGCTTATTCTTGTCCAATTAGGGTTTTTAACCAATCTTGTGCATCCAATAAGTTCATTTGTGTCATTGGATTAACATTTAGGTAATTTTCGTCCTCCCTAGGGATATTCTTGTCCAATTAGAGTTTTAGACCAATCTTGTGCATCCAATAGGTGTGTTTGTGTCATTGGATGATCAATTAGGTTATTTTCGTCCTCCCTAGGCTTATTCTTGTCCAATTAGGGTTTTTAACTAATCTTGTGCATCCAATAAGTTCATTTGTGTCATTGGATTAACATTATGTCATTTTCGTCTTCCCTAGGCATATTCTTGTCCAATTAGGGTTTTTAACCAATCTTGTGCATCCAATAGGTGTGTTTGTGTCATTGGATGATCAATTAGGTTATTTTCGTCCTCCCTAGGCTTATTCTTGTCCAATTAGGGTTTTTAACTAATCTTGTCCATCCAATAGGTGTGTTTGTGTCATTGGATGATCAATTAAGTCATTTTCGTCCTCCCTAGGCTTATTCTTGTCCAATTAGGGTTTTTAACCAATCTTGTGCATCCAATAGGTGTGTTTGTGTCATTGGATGACCAATTAGGTCATTTTCGTCCTCCCTAGGCTTATTCTTGTCCAATTAGGGTTTTTAACCAATCTTGTGCATGCAATAGGTGTGTTTGTGTCATTGGATGATCAATTAGGTCATTTTCGTCCTCCCTAGGCTTATCCTTGTCCAATTAGGGTTTTTAACCAATCTTGTGCATCCAATAGGTGTGTTTGTGTCATTGGATGATCAATTAGGTCATTTTCGTCCTCCCTAGGCTTATTCTTGTCCAATTAGGGTTTTTAACCAATCTTGTGCATCCAATAGGTGTGTTTGTGTCATTGGATGATCAATTAGGTTATTTTCGTCCTCCCTAGGCTTATTCTTATCCAACTAGGGTTTTTAACCAATCTTGTGCATCCAATAGGTGTGTTTGTGTCATTGGATGATCAATTAGGTTATTTTCGTCCTCCCTAGGCTTATTCTTGTCCAATTAGGGTTTTTAACCAATCTTGTGCATCCAATAGATGTGTTTGTGTCTTTGGATGATCAATTAGGTCATTTTCGTCCTCCATAGGCTTATTCTTGTCCAATTAGGGTTTTTAACCAATCTTGTGCATCCAATAGGTGTGTTTGTGTCATTGGATGATCAATTAGGTCATTTTCGTCCTCCCTAGGCATATTCTTGTCCAATTAGGGTTTTTAACCAATCTTGTGCATTCAATAGGTGTGTTTGTGTCATTGGATGATCAATTAGGTCATTTTCGTCCTCCCTAGGCTTATTCTTGTCCAATTAGGGTTTTTAACCAATCTTGTGCATCCAATAACTTTGTTTGTGTCATTGGATTAACATTTAGGCCATTTTCGTCCTCCCTAGGCATATTCTTGTCCAATTAGGGTTTTTAACCAATCTTGTGCTTCCAATAGGTGTGTTTGTGTCATTGGATGATCAATTAGGTCATTTTCGTCCTCCCTAGGCTTATTCTTGTCCAATTAGGGTTTTTAACCAATCTTGTGCATCCAATAGGTGTGTTTGTGTCATTGGATGATCAATTAGGTCATTTTCGTCCTCCCTAGGCTTATTCTTGTCCAATTAGGGGTTTTAACCAATCTTGTGCATCCAATAAGTTCATTTGTGTCATTGGATGATCAATTAGGTAATTTTCGTCCTCCCTAGGCATATTCTTGTCCAACTAGGGTTTTAAACCAATCTTGTGCATCCAATAGGTGTGTTTGTGTCATTGGATGATCAATTAGGTCATTTTCGTCCTCCCTAGGCTTATTCTTGTCCAATTAGGGTTTTTAACCAATCTTGTGCATCCAATAGGTGTGTTTGTGTCATTGGATGATCAATTAGGTCATTTTCGTCCTCCCTAGGCTTATTCTTGTGCAATTTGGGTTTTTAACCAATCTTGTGCATCCAATAAATTCATTTGTGTCATTGGATGATCAATTAGGTCATTTTCGTCCTCCCTAGGCATATTCTTGTCCAACTAGGGTTTTAAACCAATCTTGTGCATCCAATAGGTGTGTTTGTGTCATTGGATGATCAATTAGGTCATTTTCGTCCTCCCTAGGCTTATTCTTGTCCAATTAGGGTTTTTAACCAATCTTGTGCATCCAATAGGTGTGTTTGTGTCATTGGATGATCAATTAGGTCATTTTCGTCCTCCCTAGGCTTATTCTTGTCCAATTAGGGTTTTTAACCAATCTTTTGCATCCAATAGGTGTGTTTGTGTCAATTGATGATCAATTAGGTCATTTTCGTCCTCCCTAGGCTTATTCTTGTCCAATTAGGGTTTTTAACCAATCTTGTGCATCCAATAACTTTGTTTGTGTCATTGAATTAATATTTAGGTCATTTTCGTCCTCCCTAGGCATATTCTTGTCCGATTAGGGTTTTTAACCAATCTTGTGCATCCAATAGGTGTGTTTGTGTCATTGGATGATCAATTAGGTTATTTTAGTCCTTCCTAGGCTTATTCTTGTCCAATTAGGGTTTTTAACCAATCTTGTGCATCCAATAAGTACATTTGTGTCATTGGATTAACATTTAGGTCTTTTTCGTCCTCCCTAGGCATATTCTTGTCCAATTACGGTTTTTAACCAATCTTGTGCATCCAATAGGTGTGTTTGTGTCATTGGATGATCAATTAGGTCATTTTCGTCCTCCCTAGGCATATTCTTGTCCAACTAGGGTTTTTAACCAATCTTGTGCTTCCAATAGGTGTGTTTGTGTCATTGGATGATCAATTAGGTCATTTTCGTTCTCATTAGGCTTATTCTTGTCCAATTAGCGTTTTTAACAAATCTTGTGCATCCAATAGGTGTGTTTGTGTCATTGGATGATCAATTAGGTCATTTTCGTCCTCCCTAGGCTTATTCTTCTCCAATTAGGGTTTTTAACCAATCTTGTGCATCCAATAGGTGTGTTTGTCTCATTGGATGATCAATTAGGTTATTTTCGTTCTTCCTAAGCTTATTCTTGTCCAATTAGGGTTTTTAACCAATCTTGTGCATCCAATAAGTTCATTTGTGTCATTGGATTAACATTTAGGTTATTTTCAGCCTCCCTAGGCATATTCTTGTCCAATAACGGTTTTTAACCAATCTTGTGCATCCAATAGGTGTGTTTGTGTCATTGGATGATCAATTAGGTCAATTTCGTCCTTTCTATGCTTATTCTTGTCCAATTAGGGTTTTTAACCAATCTTGTGCATCCAATAAGTTCATTTGTGTCATTGGATGATCAATTAGGTCATTTTCATCCTCCCTAGGCATATTCTTGTCCAACTAGGGTTTTTAACCAATCTTGTGCTTCTAATAGGTGTGTTTGTGTCATCGGATGATCAATTAGGTCATTTTCGTCCTCACTAGGCTTATTCTTGTCCAATTAGCGTTTTTAACAAATCTTGTGCATCCAATAGCTGTGTTTGTGTCATTGGATGATTAATTAGGTCATTTTCGTCCTCCCTAGGCTTATTCTTGTCCAATTAAGGTTTTTAACCAATCTTGTGCATCCAATAAGTTCATTTGTCTCATTGGATGATCAATTAGGTCATTTTCGATCTCCCTAGGCATATTCTTGCCCAATTAGGGTTTTTAACCAATCTTGTGCTTCCAATAGGTGTGTTTGTGTCATTGGATGATCAATTAGGTCATTTTCGTCCTCACTAGGCTTATTCTTGTCCAATTAGCGTTTTTAACAAATCTTGTGCATCCAATAGGTGTGTTTGTGTCATTGGATGATCAATTAGGTCATTTTCGTCCTCCCTAGGCTTATTCTTGTCCAATTAGCGTTTTTAACAAATCTTGTGCATCCAATAGGTGTGTTTGTGTCATTGGATGATCAATTAGGTCATTTTCGTCCTCCCTAGGCTTATTCTTGTCCAATTAGGGTTTTAAACCAATCTTGTGCATCCAATAGGTGTGTTTGTGTCATTGGATGATCAATTAGGTCATTTTCGTCCTCCCTAGGCTTATTCTTGCCCAATTAGGGTTTTTAACCAATCTTGTGCATCCAATAAGTTGAGTTGTGTCATTGGATTAGCATTTAGGTCATATCCGTCCTCCCTAGGCTTATTCTTGTCCAATTAGGGTTTTTAACCAATCTTATGCATCCAATAGGTTCATTTGTGTCATTGGATTAACATTTAGGTCATTTTCGTCCTGCCTAGGTATATTCTTGTCCAATTATGGTTTTTAACCTATCTTGTGCATCCAATAGGTGTGTTTGTGTCATTGGATCAACATTTAGGTCATATTCGTCCTCCCTAGACATATTCTTGTCCAATTTGGGTTTTTAACCAATCTTGCGCATCCAATAGGTGTGTTTGAGGCAATGGATGATCAATTAGGTAATTTTCGTCCTCCCTAGTCTTATTCTTGTCCAATTAGGGTTTTTAACCAATCTTGTGCATCCAATAGGTGTGTTTGTGTCATTGGATGATCAATTAGGTCATTTTCGTCCTCCCTAGGCTTATTCTTGCCCAATTAGGGTTTTTAACCAATCTTGCGCATCCAATAAGTTGAGTTGTGTCATTGGATTAACATTTAGGTCATTTTCGTCCTCCCTAGGCTTATTCTTGTCCAATTAGGGTTTTTAACCAATCTTGTGCATCCAATAAGTTCATTTGTGTCATTGGATTAACATTTAGGTCATTTTCATCCTCCCTAGGCATATTCTTGTCCAATTAGAGTTTTAGACCAATCTTGTGCATCCAATAGGTGTGTTTGTGTCATTGGATGATCAATTAGGTTATTTTCGTCCTCCCTAGGCTTATTCTTGTCCAATTAGGGTTTTTAACTAATCTTGTGCATCCAATAAGTTCATTTGTGTCATTGGAGGATCAATTAGGTCATTTTCGTCCTCTCTCGGCATATTCTTGTCCAATTAGGGTTTTTAACCAATCTTGTGCATCCAATAGGTGTGTTTGTGTCATTGGATGATCAATTAGGTCATTTTCGTCCTCCCTAGGCTTATTCTTGTCCAATTAGGGTTTTTAACCAATCTTGTGCATCCAATAGGTGTGTTTGTGTCATTGGATGATCAATTAGGTCATTTTCGTCCTCCCTAGGCTTATTCTTGCCCAATTAGGGTTTTTAACCAATCTTGTGCATCCAATAAGTTGAGTTGTGTCATTGGATTAGCATTTAGGTCATTTTCGTCCTCCCTAGGCTTATTCTTTTCCAATTAGGATTTTTAACCAATCTTGTGCATCCAATAAGTTCATTTGTGTCATTGGATGATCAATTAGGTCATTTTCGTCCTCCCTAGGCATATTCTTGTCCAACTAGGGTTTTTAACCAATCTTGTGCATCCAATAGGTGTGTTTGTGTCATTGGATGATCAATTAGGTCATTTTCGTCCTCCCTAGGCTTATTCTTGTCCAATTAGGGTTTTTAACCAATCTTGTGCATCCAATAGGTGTGTTTGTGTCATTGGATGATCAATTAGGTCATTTTCGTCCTCCCTAGGCTTATTCTTGCCCAATTAGGGTTTTTAACCAATCTTGTGCATCCAATAAGTTGAGTTGTGTCATTGGATTAGCATTTAGGTCATTTTCGTCCTCCCTAGGCTTATTCTTGTCCAATTAGGATTTATAACCAATCTTGTGCATCCAATAAGTTCATTTGTGTCATTGGATGATCAATTAGGTCATTTTCGTCCTCCCTAGGCATATTCTTGTCCAATTAGGGTTTTTAACCAATCTTGTGCATCCAATAGGTGTGTTTGTGTCATTGGATGATCAATTAGGTCATTTTCGTCCTCCCTAGGCATATTCTTGTCCAATTAGGGTTTTTAACCAATCTTGTGCATCCAATAGGTGTGTTTGTGTCATTGGATGATCAATTAGGTTATTTTCGTCCTCCCTAGGCTTATTCTTGTCCAATTAGGGTTTTTAACTAATCTTGTGCATCCAAAAGTTCATTTGTGTCATTGGATGATCAATTAGGTCATTTTCGTCCTCCCTAGGCATATTCTTGTCCAATTAGGGTTTTTAACCAATCTTGTGCATCCAATAGGTGTGTTTGTGTCATTGGATGATCAATTAGGTCATTTTCGTCCTCCCTAGGCATATTCTTGTCCAATTAGGGTTTTTAACCAATCTTGTGCATCCAATAGGTGTGTTTGTGTCATTGGATGATCAATTAGGTCATTTTCGTCCTCGCTAGGCGTATTCTTGTCCAATTAGGGTTTTTAACCAATCTTGTGCATCCAATAGGTGTGTTTGTGTCATTGGATGATCAATTAGGTCATTTTCGTCCTCCCTAGGCTTATTCTTGTCCAATTAGGGTTTTTAACCAATCTTGTGCATCCAATAAGTTTATTGGTGTCATTGGATGATCAATTAGGTCATTTTCGTCCTCCCTAGGCATATTCTTGTCCAATTAGGGTTTTTAACCAATCTTGTGCATCCAATAGGTGTGTTTGTGTCATTGGATGATCAATTAGGTCATTTTCGTCCTCCCTATGCTTATTCTTGTCCAATTAGGGTTTTTAACCAATCTTGTGCATCCAATAAGTTCATTTGTGTTATTGGATTAACATTTAGGTCATTTTCGTTCTCCCTAGGCATATTCTTGTCCAATTAGGGTTTTTAACCAATCTTGTGCATCCAATAGGTGTGTTTGTGTCATTGGATGATCAATTTAGGTCATTTTCGTTCTCCCTAGGCATATTCTTGTCCAATTAGGGTTTTTAATCATTCTTGTGCATCCAATAGGTGTGTTTGTGTCATTGGATGATCAATTAGGTCATTTTCGTCCTCCCTAGGCATATTCTTGTCCAATTAGGGTTTTTAACCAATCTTGTGCATCCAATAGGTGTGTTTGTGTCATTGGATGATCAATTAGGTCATTTTCGTCCTCCCTATGCTTATTCTTGTCCAATTAGGGTTTTTAACCAATCTTGTGCATCCAATAGGTGTGTTTGTGTCATTGGATGATCAATTAGGTCATTTTCTTCCTCCCTAGGATTATTCTTGTCCAATTAGGGTTTTTAACCAATCTTGTGCATCCAATAACTTTGTTTGTGTCATTGAATTAATATTTAGGTCATTTTCGTCCTCCCTAGGCATATTCTTGTCCAATTAGGGTTTTTAACCAATCTTGTGCATCCAATAGGTGTGTTTGTGTCATTGGATGATCAATTAGGTCATTTTCGTCCTCCCTACGCTTATTGTTGTCCAATTAGGGTTTTTAACCAATCATGAGCATCCAATAGGTGTGTTTGGGTCATTGGATGATCAATTAGGTCATTTTCGTCCTCCCTAGGCATATTCTTGTCCAATTAGGGTTTTTAACCAATCTTGTGCATCCAATAGGTGTGTTTGTGTCATTGGATGATCAATTAGGTCATTTTCGTCCTCCCTAGGCATATTCTTGTCCAATTAGGGTTTTTAACCAATCTTGTGCATCCAATAGGTGTGTTTGTGTCATTGGATGATCAATTAGGTCATTTTCGTCCTCCCTATGCTTATTCTTGTCCAACTAGGGTTTTTAACCAATCTTGTGCATCCAATAGGTGTGTTTGTGTCATTGGATGATCAATTAGGTCATTTTCGTGCTCCCTAGGCTTATTCTTGTCCAATTAGGGTTTTTAACCAATCTTGTGCATCCAATAGGTTTGTTTGTGTCATTGGATGATCAATTAGGTCATTTTCGTCCTCCCTAGGCTTATTCTTGTCCAATTAGGGTTTTTAACCAATCTTGTGCATCCAATAAGTTTATTTGTGTCATTGAATTAATATTTAGGTCATTTTCGTCCTCCCTAGGCATATTCTTGTCCAATTCGGGTTTTTAACCAATCTTGTGCATCTAATAAGTTCATTAGTGTCATTGGATGATCAATTAGGTCATTTTCGTCCTCCCTAGGCATATTCTTGTCCAATTAGGGTTTTTAACCAATCTTGTGCATCCAATAGGTGTGTTTGTGTCATTGGATGATCAATTAGGTCATTTTCGTCCTCCCTAGGCTTATTCTTGTCTAATTAGGGTTTTTAACCAATCTTGTGCATCCAATAGGTGTGTTTGTGTCATTGGATGATCAATTAGGTCATTTTCGTCCACCCTAGGCTTATTCTTGTCCAATTAGGGTTTTTAACCAATCTTGTGCATCCAATAAGTTCATTTGTGTCATTGGATTAACAGTTAGGTCATTTTCGTCCTCCCTAGGCATATTCTTGACCAATTAGGGTTTTTAACCAATCTTGTGCGTCCAATAGGTGTGTTTGTGTCACTGGATGATCAATTTAGGTCATTTTTGTTCTCCTTAGGCATATTCTTGTCCAATTAGGGTTTTTAACCAATCTTGTGCATCCAATAGGTGTGTTTGTGTCATTGGATGATCAATTAGGTCATTTTCGTCCTCCCTATGCTTATTCTTGTCCAATTAGGGTTTTTAACCAATCTTGTGCATCCAATAGGTGTGTTTGTGTCATTGGATGATCAATTAGGTCATTTTCGTCCTCCCTAAGCTTATTCTTGTCCAATTAGGGTTTTTAACAAATCTTGTGCATCCAATAAGTTCATTTGTGTCATTGGACGATCAATTAGGTCATTTTCGTCCTCCCTAGGCTTATTCTTGTCCAATTAGGGTTTTTAACCAATCTTGTGCATCCAATAGGTGTGTTTGTGTCATTGGATGATCAATTAGGTCATTTTCGTTCCCCTAGGCTTATTCTTGTCCAATTAGGGTTTTTAACCAATCTTGTGCATCCAATAAGTTCATTAGTGTCATTAGATGATCAAATAATCATTTTCGTCCTCCCTAGGCATGTTCTTGTCCAACTAGGGTTTTTAACCAATCTTGTGCATCCAATAGGTGTGTTTGTGTCATTGGATGATCAATTAGGTCATTTTCACCCTCCCTAGGTATATTCTTGTCCAATTAAGGTTTTTAACCAATCTTGTTCATCCAATAGGTGTGTTTGTGTCATTGCATGATCAATTAGGTCATTTTCGTCCTCATTAGGCTAATTCTTGTCCAATTAGGGTTTTTAACAAATCTTGTGCATCCAATAGGTGGGTTTGTGTCATTGGATGATCAATTAGGTCATTTTCCTCCTCCCTAGGCTTATTCTTGCCCAATTAGGGTTTTTAACCAATCTTGTGCATCCAATAAGTTGAGTTGTGTCATTGGATTAGCATTTAGGTCATATCCGTCCTCCCTAGGCTTATTCTTGTCCAATTAGGGTTTTTAACCAATCTTGTGCATCCAATAAGTTCATTTGTGTCGTTGGATTAACATTTAGGTTATTTTCGTCCTCCCTAGGCATATTCTTGTCCAATTACGGTTTTTAACCAATCTTGTGCATCCAATAGGTGTGTTTGTGTCATTGGATGATCAATTATGTCATTTTCGTCCTTTCTATGCTTATTCTTGTCCAATTAGGGTTTTTAACCAATCTTGTGCATCCAATAAGTTCATTTGTGTCATTGGAAGATCAATTAGGTCATTTTCGTCCTCCCTAGGCTTATTCTTTTCAAATTAGGGTTTTTAACCAATCTTGTGCATCCAATAGGTGTGTTTGTGTCATTGGATGATCAATTAGGTCATTTTCGTCCTCCCTATGCTTATTCTTGTCCAATTAGGGTTTTTAACCAATCTTGTGCATCCAATAGGTGTGTTTTTGTCATTGGATGATCAATTAGGTCATTTTCGTCCTCCCTAGGCTTATTCTTGTCCAATTAGGGTTTTTTACCAATCTTGTGCATCCAATAGGTGTGTTTGTATCATTGGATGATCAATTAGGTCATTTTCGTCCTCCCTAGACTTATTCTTGTCCAATTAGGGTTTTTAACCAATCTTGTGCATCCAATAACTTTGTTTGTGTCATTGAATTAATATTTAGGTCATTTTCGTCCTCCCTAGGCATATTCTTGTCCAATTAGGGTTTTTAACCAATCTTGTGCATCTAATAGGTGTGTTTTTGTCATTGGATGATCAATTAGGTTATTTTAGTCCTTCCTAGGCTTATTCTTGTCCAATTAGGGTTTTTAACCAATCTTGTGCATCCAATAAGTTCATTTGTGTCATTGGATTAACATTTAGGTCATTTTCGTCCTCCCTAGGCATATTCTTGTCCAATTACGGTTTTTAACCAATCTTGTGCATCCAATAGGTGTGTTTGTGTCATTGGATGATCAATTAGGTCATTTTCGTCCTTTCTATGCTTATTCTTGTCCAATTAGGGTTTTTAACCAATCTTGTGCATCCAATAAGTTCATTTGTGTCATTGGATGATCAATTAGGTCATTTTCGTCCTCCCTAGGCATATTCTTGTCAAACTAGGGTTTTTAACCAATCTTGTGCTTCCAATAGGTGTGTTTGTGTCATTGGATTATCAATTAGGTCATTTTCGTCCTCACTAGGCTTATTCTTGTCCAATTAGCGTTTTTAACAAATCTTGTGCATCCAATAGGTGTGTTTGTGTCATTGGATGATCAATTAGGTCATTTTCGTCCTCCCTAGGCTTATTCTTGTCCAATTAGGGTTTTTAACCAATCTTGTGCATCCAATAGGTGTGTTTGTGTCATTGGATGATCAATTAGGTTATTTTCGTTCTTCCTAGGCTTATTCTTGTCCAATTAGGGTTTTTCACCAATCTTGTGCATCCAATAAGTTCATTTGTGTCATTGGATTAACATTTAGGTCATTTTCAGCCTCCCTAGGCATATTCTTGTCCAATTACGGTTTTTAACCAATCTTGTGCATCCAATAGGTGTGTTTGTGTCATTGGATGATCAATTAGGTCAATTTCGTCCTTTCTATGCTTATTCTTGTCCAATTAGGGTTTTTAACCAATCTTGTGCATCCAATAAGTTCATTTGTGTCATTGGATGATCAATTAGGTCATTTTCATCCTCCCTAGGCATATTCTTGTCCAACTAGGGTTTTTAACCAATCTTGTGCTTCTAATAGGTGTGTTTGTGTCATTGGATGATCAATTAGGTCATTTTTGTCCTCACTAGGCTTATTCTTGTCCAATTAGGGTTTTTAACCAATCTTGTGCATCTAATAGGTGTGTTTGTGTCATTGGATGATCAATTAGGTTATTTTAGTCCTTCCTAGGCTTATTCTTGTCCAATTAGGGTTTTTAACCAATCTTGTGCATCCAATAAGTTCATTTGTGTCATTGGATTAACATTTAGGTCATTTTCGTCCTCCCTAGGCATATTCTTGTCCAATTACGGTTTTTAACCAATCTTGTGCATCCAATAGGTGTGTTTGTGTCATTGGATGATCAATTAGGTCATTTTCGTCCTTTCTATGCTTATTCTTGTCCAATTAGGGTTTTTAACCAATCTTGTGCATCCAATAAGTTCATTTGTGTCATTGGATGATCAATTAGGTCATTTTCGTCCTCCCTAGGCATATTCTTGTCAAACTAGGGTTTTTAACCAATCTTGTGCATCCAATAGGTGTGTTTGTGTCATTGGATGATCAATTAGGTCATTTTCGTTTTCCCGAGGCTTATTCTTGTCCAATTAGGGTTTTTAACCAATCTTGTGCATCCAATAGGTGTGTTTGTGTCATTGGATGATCAATTAGGTCATTTTCGTCCTCCCTAGGCTTATTCTTGTCCAATTAGGGTTTTTAACCAATCTTGTGCATCCAATAGGTGTGTTTGTGTCATTGGATGATCAATTAGGTCATTTTCGTCCTCCCTTGGCATATTCTTGTCCAACTAAGGTTTTATACCAATCTTCTGCATCCAATAGGTGTGTTTGTGTCATTGGATGATCAATTAGGTCATTTTCGTCCTCCCTAGGCTTATTCTTGTCCAATTAGGGTTTTTAACCAATCTTGTGCATCCAATAGGTGTGTTTGTGTCATTGGATGATCAATTAGGTCATTTTCTTCCTCCCTAGGCTTATTCTTGTCCAATTAGGGTTTTTAACCAATCTTGTGCATCTAATAGGTGTGTTTGTGTCATTGGATGATCAATTAGGTCATTTTTGTCGTCCCTAGGCTTATTCTTGTCCAATTAGGGTTTTTAACCAATCTTGTGCATCCGATAAGTTTGTTTGTGTCATTGAATTAATATTTAGGTCATTTTCGTCCTCCCTAGGCATATTCTTGTCCAATTAGGGTTTTTAACCAATCTTGTGCATCCAATAGGTGTGTTTGGGTCATTGGATGATCAATTAAGTCATTTATGTCCTCCCTAGGCATATTCTTGTCCAATTAGGGTTTTTATCCAATCTTGTGCATCCAATAGGTGTGTTTGTGTCATTGGATGATCAATTAGGTCATTTTCGTCCTCCCTAGGCTTATTCTTGTCCAATTAGGGTTTTTAACCAATCTTGTGCATCCAATAGGTGTGTTTGTGTCATTGGATGATCAATTAGGTCATTTTCGTCCTCCCTAGGCTTATTCTTGTCCAATTAGGGTTTTTAACCAATCTTGTGCATCCAATAGGTGTGTTTGTGTCATTGGATGATCAATTAGGTCATTTTCGTCCTTTCTATGCTTATTTTTGTCCAATTAGGGTTTTTAAGCAATCTTGTGCATCCAATAAGTTCATTTGTGTCATTGGATGATCAATTAGGTCATTTTCGTCCTCCCTAGGCATATTCTTGTCCAACTAGGGTTTCTAACCAATCTTGTGCTTCCAATAGATGTGTTTGTGTCATTGGATGATCAATTAGGTCATTTTCGTCCTCCCTAGGCTTATTCTTGTCCAATTAGGGTTTTTAACCAATCTTGTGCATCCAATAGGTGTGTTTGTGTCATTGGATGATCAATTAGGTCATTTTCGTCCTCCCTAGGCTTATTCTTGTCCAATTAGGGTTTTTAACCAATCTTGTGCATCCAATAGGTGTGTTTGTGTCATTGGATGATCAATTAGGTCATTTTCGTCCTCCCTAGGCTTATTCTTGTCCAATTAGGGTTTTTAACCAATCTTGTGCATCCAATAGGTGTGTTTGTGTCATTGGATGATCAATTAGGTCATTTTTGTCCTCCCTAGGCTTATTTTTGTCCAATTAGTGTTTTTAACCAATCTTGTGCATCCAATAAGTTCATTTGTGTCATTGGATGATCAATTAGGTCATTTTCATCCTCCCTAGGCATATTCATGTCCAACTATGGTTTTTAACCAATCTTGTGCATCCAATAGGTGTGTTTGTGTGATTGGATGATCAATTAGGTCATTTTCGTCCTCCCTAGGCTTATTCTTGTCCAATTAGGGTTTTTAACCAATCTTGTGCATCCAATAGGTGTGTTTGTGTCATTGGATGATCAATTAGGTCATTTTCGTCCTCCCTAGGCTTATTCTTGTCCAATTAGGGTTTTTAACCAATCTTGTGCATCCAATAGGTGTGTTTGTGTCATTGGATGATCAATTAGGTCATTTTTATCCTCCCTAGGCTTATTCTTGTCCAATTAGGATTTTTAACCAATCTTGTGCATCCAATAGGTGTGTTTGTGTCATTGGATGATCAATTAGGTCATTTTTATCCTCCCTAGGCTTATTCTTGTCCAATTAGGATTTTTAACCAATCTTGTGCATCCAATAGGTGTGTTTGTGTCATTGGATGATCAATTAGGTCATTTTCGTCCTCCCTAGGCTTATTCTTGTCCAATTAGGGTTTTTAACCAATCTTGTGCATCCAATAGGTGTGTTTGTGTCATTGGATGATCAATTAGGTCATTTTCGTCCACCCTAGGCTTATTCTTGTCCAATTAGGGTTTTTAACTAATTTTGTGCATCCAATAAGTTCATTTGTGTCATTGGATGATCAATTAGGTAATTTTCGTCCTCCCTAGGCATATTCTTGTACAACTAGGGTTTTTAACCAATCTTGTGCATCCAATAAGTTCATTTGTGACATTGGATGACCAATTAGGTCATTTTCGTCCTCCCTAGGCATATTCTTGTCCAACTAGGGTTTTTAACCAATCTTGTGCATCCAATAGGTGTGTTTGTGTCATTGGATGATCAATTAGGTCATTTTCGTCCTCCTTAGGCTTATTCTTGTCCAATTAGGTTTTTTAACCAATCTTGTGCTTCCAATAGGTGTGTTTGTGTCATTGGATGATCAATTAGGTCATTTTCGTCCTCCCTAGGCTTATTCTTGTCCAATTAGGGTTTTTAACCAATCTTGTGCATCCAATAACTTTGTTTGTGTCATTGAATTAATATTTAGGTCATTTTCGTCCTCCCTAGGCATATTCTTGTCCAATTAGGGTTTTTAACCAATCTTGTGCATCCAATAGGTGTGTTTGTGTCATTGGATGATAGGTCATTTTCGCCCTCCCTAGGCTTATTCTTGTTCAATTAGGATTTTTAACCAATCTTGTGCATCCAATAAGTTCATTTGTGTCATTGGATTAACATTTAGGTCATTTTCGTCCTCCCTAGGCATATTCTTGTCCAATTAGGGTTTTTAACCAATCTTGTGCATCCAATAGGTGTGTTTGTGTCATTGGATGATCAATTAGGTCATTTACGTCCTCCCTAGGCTTATTCTTGTCCAATTATGGTTTTTAACCGATCTTGTGCATCCAATAGGTGTGTTTGTGTCATTGGATGATCAATTAGGTCATTTTCGTCCTCCCTAGGCATATTCTTGTCCAATTAGGGTTTTTAACCAATCTTGTGCATCCAATAGGTGTGTTTGTGTCATTGGATGATCAATTAGGTCATTTTCGTCCTCCCTAGGCTTATTCTTGTCCAATTAGGGTTTTTAACAGTTCTTGTGCATCTAATAGGTGTGTTTGTGTCATTGGATGATCAATTAGGTCATTTTCGTCCTCCCTAGGCTTATTCTTGTCCAATTAGGGTTTTTAACCAATCTTGTGCATCCAATAGGTGTGTTTGTGTCATTGGATGATCAATTAGGTCATTTTCGTTCTCCCTAGGCTTATTCTTGTCCAATTAGGGTTTTTAACCGATCATGTGCATCCTATAGGTGTGTTTGTATCATTGGATGATCAATTAGGTCATTTTCGTCCTCCCTAGGCTTATTCTTGTCCAATTAGGGTTTTTAACCAATCTTGTGCATCCAATAACTTTGTTTGTGTCATTGAATTAATATTTAGGTCATTTTCGTCCTCCCTAGGCATATTCTTGTCCAATTAGGGTTTTTAACCAATCTTGTGCATCCAATAGGTGTGTTTGTGTCTTTGGATGATCAATTAAGTTATTTTCGTCCTTCCTAAGCTTATTCTTGTCCAATTAGGGTTTTTAACAAACCTTGTGCATCCAATAAGTTCATTTGTGTCATTGGATGATCAATTAGGTTATTTTCGTCCTCCCTAGGCATATTCTTGTCCAACTTGGGTTTTTAACCAATCTTGTGCATCCAATAGGTGTGTTTGTGTCATTGGATGATCAATTAGGTCATTTTCGTCCTCCCTAGGCTTATTCTTGTCCAATTAGGGTTTTTAACCAATCTTGTGCATCCAATAACTTTGTTTGTGTCATTGAATTAATATTTAGGTCATTTTCGTCCTCCCTAGGCATATTCTTGTCCAATTAGGGTTTTTAACCAATCTTGTGCATCCAATAGGTGTGTTTGTGTCATTGGATGATCAATTAGGTCATTTTCGTTCCCCCTAGGCTTATTCTTGTCCAATTAGGGTTTTTCACCAATCTTGTGCATCCAATAACTTTGTTTGTGTCATTGAATTAATATTTAGGTCATTTTCGTCCTCCCTAGGCATATTCTTGTCCAATTAGGGTTTTTAACCAATCTTGTGCATCCAATAGGTGTGTTTGTGTCATTGGATGATCAATTAGGTCATTTTCGTCCTCCCTAGGCTTATTCTTGTCCAATTAGGGTTTTTAACCAATCTTGTGCATCCAATAACTTTGTTTGTGTCATTGAATTAATATTTAGGTCATTTTCGTCCTCCCTAGGCATATTCTTGTCCAATTAGGGTTTTTAACCAATCTTGTGCATCCAATAGGTGTGTTTGTGTCATTGGATGATCAATTAGGTCATTTTCGTCCTCCCTACGCTTATTGTTGTCCAATTAGGGTTTTTAACCAATCATGAGCATCCAATAGGTGTGTTTGGGTCATTGGATGATCAATTAGGTCATTTTCGTCCTCCCTAGGCATATTCTTGTCCAATTAGGGTTTTTAACCAATCTTGTGCATCCAATAGGTGTGTTTGTGTCATTGGATGATCAATTAGGTCATTTTCGTCCTCCCTAGGCATATTCTTGTCCAATTAGGGTTTTTAACCAATCTTGTGCATCCAATAGGTGTGTTTGTGTCATTGGATGATCAATTAGGTCATTTTCGTCCTCCCTAGGCATATTCTTGTCCAATTAGGGTTTTTAACCAATCTTGTGCATCCGATAAGTTTTTTTGTGTCATTGAATTAATATTTAGGTCATTTTCGTCCTCCCTAGGCATATTCTTGTCCAATTAGGGTTTTTAACCAATCTTGTGCATCCAATAGGTGTGTTTGTGTCTTTGGATGATCAATTAGGTCATTTTCGTCCTCCCTAGGCATATTCTTGTCCAATTAGGGTTTTTAACCAATCTTGTGCATCCAATAGGTGTGTTTGTGTCATTGGATGATCAATTAGGTCATTTTCGTCCTCCCTAGGCTTATTCTTTTCCAATTAGGGTTTTTAACCAATCTTGTGCATCCAATAAGTTCATTTGTGTCATTAAATGATCAATTAGGTCATTTTCGTCCTCCCTAGGCATATTCTTGTCCAACTAGGGTTTTTAACCAATCTTATGCATCCAATAGGTGTGTTTGTGTCATTGGTTGATCAATTAGGTCATTTTTGTCCTCCCTAGGCTTATTCTTGTCCAATTAGGGTTTTTAACCAATCTTGTGCATCCAATAAGTTGAGTTGTGTCATTGGATTAACATTTAGGTCATTTTCGTCCTCGCTAGGCTTATTCTTGTCCAATTAGGGTTTTTAACCAATCTTGTGCATCCAATAAGTTCATTTGTGTCATTAGATTAACATTTAGGTCATTTTCGTCCTCCCTGGGCATATTCTTGTCCAATTAGGGTTTTTAACCAATCTTGTGCATCCAATAGGTGTGTTTGTGTCATTGGATGATCAATTAGGTCATTTTCGTCCTCCCTAGGCATATTCTTGTCCAATTAGGGTTTTTAACCAATCTTGTGCATCCAATAGGTGTGTTTGTGTCATTGGATGATCAATTAGGTCATTTTCGTCCTCCCTAGGCATATTCTTGTCCAACTATGGTTTTTAACCAATCTTGTGCATCCAATAGGTGTGTTTGTGTCTTTGGATGATCAATTAGGTGATTTTCGTCCTCCTTAGGCTTATTCTTGTCCAATTAGGGTTTTTAACCAATCTTGTGCATCCAATAGGTGTGTTTGTGTCATTGGATGATCAATTTGGTCATTTTCGTCCTCCCTAGGCTTATTCTTGTCCAATTAGGGTTTTTAACCAATCTTGTACATCTAATAAGTTCATTTGTGTCATTGGATTAACATTTAGGTCATTTTCGTCCTCCCTAGGCATATTCTTGTCCAATTAGGGTTTTTAACCCATCTTGTGCATCCAATAGGTGTGTTTGTGTCATTGGATGATCAATTAGGTCATTTTCGTCCTCCCTAGGCATATTCTGCTCCAATTAGGGTTTTTAACCAATCTTGTGCATCCAATAGGTGTGTTTGTGTCATTGGATGATCAATTAGGTCATTTTCGTCCTCCCTAGGCATATTCTTGTCCAATTAGGGTTTTTAACCAATCTTGTGCATCCAATAGGTGTGTTTGTGTCATTGGATGATCAATTAGGTCATTTTCGTCCTCCCTAGGCATATTCTTGTCCAATGAGGGTTTTTAACCAATCTTGTGCATCCAATAGGTGTGTTTGTGTCATTGGATGATCAATTAGGTTATTTTCGTCCTTCCTAGGCTTATTCTTGTCCAATTAGGGTTTTTAACCAATCTTGTGCATCCAATAAGTTCATTTGCGTCATTGGATTAACATTTAGGTCATTTTCGTCCTCCCTAGGCATAATCTTGTCCAATTAGGGTTTTTAACCAATCTTGTGCATCCAATAGGTGTGTTTGTGTCATTGGATGATCAATTAGGTCATTTTCATCCTTTCTATGCTTATTCTTGTCCAATTAGGGTTTTTAACCAATCTTGTGCATCCAATAAGTTCATTTGTGTCATTGGATGATCAATTAGGTCATTTTCGTCCTCCCTAGGCATATTCTTGTCAAACTAGGGTTTTTAACCAATCTTGTGCATCCAATAGGTGTGTTTGTGTCATTGGATGATCAATTAGGTCATTTTCGTCCTCACTAGGCATATTCTTGTCCAATTAGGGTTTTTAACCAATCTTGTGCATCCAATAGGTGTGTTTGTGTCATTGGATGATCAATTAGGTCATTTTCGTCCTCCCTAGGCTTATTCTTGTCCAGTTAGGGTTTTTAACCAATCTTGTGCAGCCAATAGGTGTGTTTGTGTCATTGGATGATCAATTAGGTCATTTTCGTCCTCCCTAGGCTTATTCTTGTCCATTTAGGGTTTTTAACCAATCTTGGGCATCCAATAAGTTTGTTTATGTCATTGAATTAATATTTAGGTCATTTTCGTCCTCCCTAGGCATATTCTGGTCCAATTAGGGTTTTTAACCAATCTTGTGCATCCAATAGGTGTGTTTGTGTCAATGGATGATCAATTAGGTCATTTTCGTCCTCCCTAGGCTTATTGTTGTCCAATTAGGGTTTTTAATCAATCTTGTGCATCCAATAAGTTCATTTGTGTCATTGGATTAACATTTAGGTCATTTTCGTCCTCCCTAGGCTTATTCTTGTCCAATTAAGGTTTTTAATCAATCTTGTGCATCCAATAAGTTCATTTGTGTCATTGGATTAACATTTAGGTCATTTTCGTCCTTCCTAGGCATATTCTTGTCCAATTAGGGTTTTTAACCAATCTTGTGCTTCCAATAGGTGTGTTTGTGTCATTGGATGATCAATTAGGTCATTTTCGTCCTCCCTAGGCTTATTCTTGTCCAATTAGGGTTTTTAACCAATCTTGTGCATCCAATAAGTTCATTTGTGTCATTGGATGATCAATTAGGTCATTTTCGTCCTCCCTAGGTATATTCTTGTCCAACTAGGGTTTTTAACCAATCTTGTGCATCCAATAGATGTGTTTGTGTCTTTGGATGATCAATTAGGTCATTTTCGTCCACCCTAGGCTTATTCTTGTCCAATTAGGGTTTTTAACCAATCTTGTGCATCCAATAGGTGTGTTTGTGTTATTGGATGATCAATTAGGTCATTTTCGTCCTCCCTAGGCTTATTCTTGTCCAATTAGGGTTTTTAACTAATCGTGTGCATCTAATAGGTGTGTTTGTGTCATTGGATGATCAATTAGGTCATTTTCGTCCTCCCTAGGCTTATTCTTGTCCAATTAGGGTTTTTAACCAATCTTGTGCATCCAATAGGTGTGTTTGTGTCATTGGATGATCAATTAGGTCATTTTCGTCCTCCCTAGGCTTATTCTTGTCCAATTAGGGTTTTTTACCAATCTTGTGCATCCAATAGGTGTGTTTGTGTCATTGGATGATCAATTAGGTCATTTTCGTCCTCCCTAGACTTATTCTTGTCCAATTAGGGTTTTTAACCAATCTTGTGCATCCAATAACTTTGTTTGTGTCATTGAATAAATATTTAGGTCATTTTCGTCCTCCCTAGGCATATTCTTGTCCAATTAGGGTTTTTAACCAATCTTGTGCATCTAATAGGTGTGTTTGTGTCATTGGATGATCAATTAGGTTATTTTAGTCCTTCCTAGGCTTATTCTTGTCCAATTAGGGTTTTTAACCAATCTTGTGCATCCAATAAGTTCATTTGTGTCATTGGATTAACATTTAGGTCATTTTCGTCCTCCCTAGGCATATTCTTGTCCAATTACGGTTTTTAACCAATCTTGTGCATCCAATAGGTGTGTTTGTGTCATTGGATGATCAATTAGGTCATTTTCGTCCTTTCTATGCTTATTCTTGTCCAATTAGGGTTTTTAACCAATCTTGTGCATCCAATAAGTTCATTTGTGTCATTGGATGATCAATTAGGTCATTTTCGTCCTCCCTAAGCATATTCTTGTCCAACTAGGGTTTTTAACCAATCTTGTGCTTCCAATAGGTGTGTTTGTGTCATTGGATGATCAATTAGGTCATTTTCGTCCTCACTAGGCTTATTCTTGTCCAATTAGCGTTTTTAACAAATCTTGTGCATCCAATAGGTGTGTTTGTGTCATTGGATGATCAATTAGGTCATTTTCGTCCTCCCTAGGCTTATTCTTGTCCAATTAGGGTTTTTAACCAATCTTGTGCATCCAATAGGTGTGTTTGTGTCATTGGATGATCAATTAGGTTATTTTCGTTCTTCCTAGGCTTATTCTTGTCCAATTAGGGTTTTTAACCAATCTTGTGCATCCAATAAGTTCATTTGTGTCATTGGATTAACATTTAGGTCATTTTCAGCCTCCCTAGGCATATTCTTGTCCAATTACGGTTTTTAACCAATCTTGTGCATCCAATAGGTGTGTTTGTGTCATTGGATGATCAATTAGGTCAATTTCGTCCTTTCTATGCTTATTCTTGTCCAATTAGGGTTTTTAACCAATCTTGTGCATCCAATAAGTTCATTTGTGTCATTGGATGATCAATTAGGTCATTTTCATCCTCCCTAGGCATATTCTTGTCCAACTAGGGTTTTTAACCAATCTTGTGCTTCTAATAGG